>JAULJZ010134602.1:0-10801 GCA_032270985.1 Heliamphora pulchella | reverse complement strand
GATAGGGCACCGCAGAATACCTTGATAGGCTAACACACCTCTTTCTAGCGATATTTTTGGCGATGGGACACCGCACACAGTGCCTTAATAGGCTAACACACACCCCTTTCTTGCAATGGGGCACCGCATACTACCTTAGTATGCTAACACGCACCCCTTTCTAGCGATGAGACATCGCACAATACCTTAATAAGTTAACACACACTCCTTTCTGGCGATATTTCTAGCGATGGGACACCGCAAACAATGCCTTAATAGGCTAACGCACACCCCTTTCTAGCGATGGGGCACTGCGCACAAGCTCATACAGTGCCAATACAAACTCACACAGAGTGAATATTTTCTAGTGACTACTCCCAACATGACAAATTCTTTCACACCAAAAAATATTACTAATATCGTCCATCTTTTATATATCTATCTTCTTCAATTATATAACTAACGTACTTTCTAAACTAACAATGCCTTCAAAGATATAAATAGCATTTTCAAAGAATCATACAGTTTGAATGTAAAAAGATCATGCTATCACAAGTTCACATAATTCAAAATAGGAATAATCAAGTAAGTTTTAAAACATAATTTATGCAATTCAATTCAAAATCGTACTAAGCACTCTCACCTTGACTTAAGCCCAACGAAATTATTTTCTCGTTTTCGATCCAAATTTTCTAATTATCCGATGAGAATCTCGGTGCCTAGCAAAAAAAAAAATCAAACCTCTACGTAAGCGTAAGATTTAGAATTTTCAATTATTAACATTATAAATGACTTGAAGTTTTCTAGGAGCAATAAAATCTAATTAAAGAATCTATAATTTATTCGCTTGCTTAGTTTAATTAAAATTTATTATTTAACTCTCAGAAGATGAAAATATTTTAAAATTGTATTTTTCTTTTACTTTTCATTATTTTCGAAATTTTAAAAAATTTCATAAAAATAAATAAATAATTAAATATTAAGTTAATTAAAACAATTAAACTAGACAAACAAACCCAATCAACAGTATTCATCTTCGACATGCTCCAGAACGTTTCTTTCTTTTCTTTTTTTTTTTTTAATTCTCTCTAGTAATCAAATAACTTAGTCTTGAAATTGATCAAAATAAAAAAATAAATTGATCTAATTAGTGAGAGGTACGCAATCAACTGATCAGATCAAAATTTTGACAAGTTAAAAATAAGTTAAAAAAATAATATTTTAATAAAATTTATTAAACAATGATTCTTTGATTTAGCATCGCCAAAGCATTGTACCAACTATTAGAGCCGTTCATTAGTGGCCCTAGAGTGTCAAAAGAGTATAGACACTGGTAGCAGTATTTCCGCGTGATAGAGAGATGTATACATATTTATATATATATATATATATATAAAGGGAAAAGAGAGAGCAGAGAGATATAGCAGAGAGAGAGACAAACGGAGAGACGGAGAGAGACCGGATGGAGGGTCGCCGGCGGCGTGCTTGGCAGCGAGTGGAACAGCGGCGGCGTCGCGTTAGTCGTCGCGCCACTCGGCTTCTCCTTCATTGAGCTTCAGTTGTGAAACTTTCTCCTAAACTCCCTTGTTTCTGTTAGAAACGAAATGCTCATTTTGCTTAATTCCCCACCTTTCTTTTTCTTTTCTCTATTTATTTATTTATTTATTTTTATTCATTTATTTTTTTAACCCACAGATTTTTCCTTTCCAGCTTTTGATATGCGGTTTCTTGCTGCGGTCTATGTATAGCTTTGAGAGACACGTGGTCTCAAAATGGCAGAACGCATGCATAGTTTGGACAAGTGTTCAAATTGAAAGGTTTTTATACGTTGTAAATTTTTTGATGTAAAATTTATAATTCGGAATTATCTGAAAACTTAGTTATAAATTTTTAATGTATTTTTATAAATTATCATATAGTTAAAATCTTTACTAAAATTTTTTATTTATTTAATATACTTTATCGCGATTTATTGATTACTAACTTTTTTGATAGTTGTAAAATTTTGGATGTAGAAAATTATCAAAATTCCGACATAAACTTTTAATGTAATTTTATGATTTAACATGAAATCAAAATTTGTATAAACAACTTTCTAACCATATAATCAATTTTTCATTTCGATTTAAAATTTAATTTGATGTATGTTTTTTGGCTCGAATTTTGAAATTAAGCATAAGATTTTACTAGAAATTTTATTTGAAGATTTTCTACTAATACATTATTATTATTTTGTTTTTAAACGAACTGTCAAATATTATATTATCCTAATGAGTTTAACTAATTATGATGAAAAAAATTATTATTGTCACGTGTCTTATTTTTATTAGTTACTAAGATACGGGTTATTACAATTCAAGGGCGAGATCACTAGCGGAAAAAGCAGTTAAAGAAGGTTACTATTGGTCCACTATGCTGCAGGATGCAAAGGAGTTTGTGAAAAAATGCGACAAGTGCTAATACTTTGCAAACATGGTTAGATAACCACTAACAGTGCTAAATGTATTGACCAACCCATGACCGTTTGCGCAGTGAGGATTAGACCTTGTGAGGTTGCTACCAATAGCCCAGAGATAAATGAAATTCCCGGTGGTAGCCATAGATTATTTCATTAAATGGGTAGAGATAGAGCCGTTGACCAAGATTACAGAAAAGAACACTACCTAATTTATCTGGAAGTCTTTGATTTGCCGTTTTAGAATCCCAAGAGCCTTAATAACCGACAATGGAAAGCAGTTTGATAATGCTAATTTTAGAAAATTCTATAGCGAGCTCAGTATCCACGTCCATTACGCTTCACCAGCTCATCCACAATCGAATGGGCAACTAGAGGTGACAAACCGATCGCTCTTTAAGATACTCAAGAAAAATTAGAAGCTGCAAAAGGTTTGTGCTTGGAAGAGCTTCCTAATGTGCTTTGGACATACTGAACAACTACTCACACACCCATTAGAGAAACCCCTGACATGCTCACTTTCAATCGTGAAGCTGCTATCCCTATTGAGATTGGTTTGACCAGCACGAGGTAATGCAGTATGACAAGGAAACGCAATGAACAAGATTTAAAGCTTGACCTTGATCTACTTGAAGAAATCAGAGAAACGTCGGCGATAAGGGCAGCAGTGTATCAAGAACGAATGAGGAAGTACTACAACTCAAGGATGTAAGAGAGAAAATTCAACCCAGGAGATCTTATCCTCAAAAAAGTAATCTTATCAACTAGGAACCCACTAGAGTGAAATTGGGACCAAATTGGGAAGGGCCTTACCTGATAAAAGCTCATTAGGAAAAATGGGCATACAAGCTCCAAACCATGGAAGGGACATAATTACGACACCCATGGAACGTGAAACACCTCAAACGCTATTATTCCTGAGCAATAGTTGTAATTGATATGTAATGCCATTGAACTCTTTTATGAAATTCAGTGAAGTTGCTTCCTATTTTGTTTTTTTTCCTTCTTTATATTCATGCGGCATTAAAAAAGTTATAGTACCTGGGGCCAAGTGCTAAGAACGGGCAAGGGTCGACCAGGAGAAGGTCAGCCCCTAAAGTCGCAGTGCCTGAGGCTAAATTCCAATAACAGGAAAGGGATGACTAGAAGAAGGTCAGCCCTCAAATTCGTAACGCCTAAGGTAAGGTGCCAAGAACGGGCAAGGGCTGACCAGAAGAAGGTCATCCCTCAAAGTCACAGCGCTTGAGGCCAAATGCCAAGAATGGGTAAGGGCTGACCAGGAGAAGGTCAGTTCTTAAAGTCGCAGTGCTTGAGGCTAAATTCTAACGAAGGAGCTAAAGAGCAAGGTTCTCAGATAACCAACGACAAAAGATTGGCAAGGCATAAAAAACCAAAACTACCAAAAATTGAAGTTTAAACACGCAACAAGCATAGGTATAGATGCAACTACCAAAAATCAAAGTGTTCAAGCATCAAAGTCAGCTCAACTCAACTATTATAACATTTCAAACATACAAGTGTTTTGCAACAATTTATCAACCACTGCGAGAATATAGCTCATCTAAACAACCAACCAACAACTATTATAGGGAAAGTATTTCCAGAAAGACAACCTAGAAAGACAGAATGTTAAAATATTTTCAGGTAATAGAGAACAGAAATAGAGAAACTCAAGAAGCAGGAGGAGAAGGATGGGACTGAACTTCATCTTCAACTTCACTCGTTGAGGGAGATCCAATGGCAGTTGAGGCGTCGTCATCTTTTTCTTTGATAGAGGAGAAATTGAGGTCTGGGAATAAACTGTTGGCACGCTGGTGAAAGGTTACAAAGCCATTCTCCCATTGCTCCACAAACATGATCCTGACTTCAATAGAATTTGTGTGGTCAAAAATTAGCTATGAGAACTCTACAGAACCCTTGAATGCTTTCAGAGCAGCGGCGCGCTTAGCAGCAACAAAGTCCTCCAAAGCTTAATATTTGGTTTGCTACTATGCCAACTAGGTCTGCAACTCTACTAACTGACTCTGCTAAAAGCTCATTTGACTCAGCACTTCCATCTTCTCTTTGAGCAGTCCTTTTGAAATTGCTTTGGCCTTTTCTAGGCTAGCCTCTAAAATGGGCAGTCTTCCCAAGTTCGCCTTCAATGTGGCTACTTTACCTTTTAAGTTCTTGATACCCTGACCAGTAGCCTACAGCATCTTCTTAGAATTTTGATATAAAATTGCTTTCATGGTCAAGCGGATGGCAATATGGTGGCCCAAAGCAATAGACTGCAGATATCAAAGTACGGTTAGCTAATAGAACAATGTGAGAAGCAATAACCAGGCCCGACCCTAGTCTAAGACCACCAAAATCATGGCTTTAAGCCCTCAATTTTTGAAACATTTTGAGGGCCCCCAAAATTTTAACCATATATATATGTATATATATAATTTTCTTTTTACATATAATCCAACCCAATTAACAAATAAAGAACCCAATATTATTTTTTCTCTCAAAGTATAGTTAAAAAATAAGAACCCACTACGCACTACCAAGAACAAGAGTCCAATTCGGCAATCCCTAGTTAATTCAGTAGAGAGGAAGGTTTTGCGAATGCGATGATTGAAGCAAAAGAAATTGCAAGTGAAATAGAAATTGAACCTGTATTTCTTAAAAAGCGTGTTATTCGTACAAAAAAATAATTTGATGAAATTATTAGTAATGAGGTGATGTAGTTTGCTGAAGAATCTTTCAAAGTTAATTACTTTTTCTTTATAATTGATCAAGCTATGTTTTCGTTTAAGAGCAGGTTTGAACAATTTAAAATATATGAGACAAATTTTGGCTTTTTGTTTGATTTGAAGAAGTTAAATTCTGTGAGTGATGAATGTTTGAAGAACTATTGTGACAAACTTGAAATTTTCTTGGAACGTGAGGGGGTTTTCAATATTAATGGGAGAGATTTGTTTTTGGAATTAAAAGTATTAAAGGTTTTTTTACCAAAAGAAAACAAAAGGCCACTTGAAGTGCTCAACTATTTGAAAATAATATAAGGTTGTTTCCCGAACACATGGGTTGCTTATAAAATCCTTTTGACTATACCGGTTATAGTTGCCTCTAGAGAAAGAAGTTTTTTAAAATTGAAGTTGATAAAAACTTATCTTCGATCAATCATCTCACAAAAAATAATTGAATGGACTAATCATATTATCTATTGAGAATATTATGATGAATGAGCTATATAACAAAATTTTAATTAGTTTTTTGCAACAAAAATGAAAGAAGAGTTGTATTTAAATTATAATCTTGAGTTATTGTAATGAGAAGTAATAACTTTTATGGTTTTATCTTTTTAGTTATAATTATTTTTTGAGTTTATTTTATTATTTATTTTTTTTAATTTGTATAAGTTTTTAAGTGATCCTATTTTAGAAGTTTGTTTTAGACCATCTAAAAGTGAGGGTAGGCCCTGACAATAATATATCTCAAGATGTGAAAGAGAAAGTAAATGAAGAGTACCTTAGCCGTTTCATGGTGGAAACGTTGAGTTAGATCAGTCACGATCAACCGGTTCATAGCTTCTTGGTTGTAGAGAGGGACCACTTCTTCAATCATTTTCAGACCAGTGTCCCCATACATAAAAATAGAGTACACTAGCGTTTTCCTAAGCAGCGATAGGAGGCGGGGGAATGGAAGATACAACATTATTTCCTTTGCTCAGACTTCTTCCCTTTGGCAGATCAAAAATAAAGCCACCTCCTTTTAAAGCAACCTCAAAACCATGTATGACCTTCCCCTTTGCAGAGGCAATCTCCTTGCCCTTCTGGTTGGTCTCAACAACTTTAGTTGGGGTCAAGCTTGGGATATACTCTTTGAAAGTTGACACATCAGTTCCTTCTGGCAAGCAGTCATGACGCGTGGTTTCTTAGTGGAAGGCTGAGCTAGGGCATTCTCTTGAGCAGCAACTCTTTTCTCCTTAAGTCTCCTTAATGCTTCCTTGTCTACTCGATTCATTGCTCCTGCATAAAGGAAATACACTTACGGTTAACGATTCACTGAATAAAGGAAAAAGAGGCAAAAAAGAAACATTTTAGTAAATGCAATGCTTCACCTTCTCTATTAAAAATTTCTGCAACTTCAACATTGCGAAATAAAGATAAAGCATCAAAAGAAGGCTCAAGCCCAAGGAGATACTCACTTAAGCTCTCTAAAGTGACCAGAGTGGACCAGTCCCTATTCTCAAAGGACTATGGAAGCTTAATTATCTCATTTTCCTCCATAGAAACACCAAGAATCTTTGCATGACCTAAAATAAGACCCCACAAGAATGAAATAAAAATCCTAAATCAGTAGATCAGTAGCAAAAAGAGAATAGCAAACGAAAAAAATATATAACACTAACCGTCTTTTGGAAGGTTATTCCACATCCTTCGGATTCAAGGGGTAGAATCGTCCATGGCTTCCCATGGATAGAACTCCCAACCATCCCCAGAGATGAAGAAGAAATGGTCCTTCCATCTTTTATTTGCTTTGGGCAACCTGGTGATCAGCCATTGGTGGTCATGAGCTTGAAAACTAATAAAACCATTGAAGAGCTCCGCCGGCTTATAACACCACAAGAATTCTTGGATGGTCAAGGAAAACTTTTGGTTAGCGAGGGCAGGCCATAAAACCATGCATCGCATCAAAATTTTCCAAGCATTGGGGACTAGTTCTCGAAGGGAGATCTCTAGAAATTAGAGAATTTTCCTTGTTAAACAGGGCAAGGGGAATCGAAGGCCTGATTGAAGAGCATCCTCAGAGAAACTAAACTCTCTAGGAAGGTCAGAGCAAGCCCACTCATTTGGAGTAGGTACTCTTAGGTTGACAGAATTCAAGATCTGAAACTGGATCCTAAACCAACTAATGTCCAAATCGCTTTTGGTGGATGGGATTCCATTAGCAGAGAAAGATAAGTGAAGACAACCTACAGTCATACGAGGGCAATGGATTAAAATCTCTTGGCGGGCTTGATCCGATACTGAAGCCTCTAATGAAGGCAATTCTTTGCCTCTTAGCGGCGGGGGAGGCAAGGGCTAATGACGATGAGCACAATGAATGATTAAATTTTTCTTAGAGGCTTTCATGGAAGAACTTTCGTCTACAAGGAAAAAGGAGGAACCAAATGTTGGGGTTTCACGACACTCAGAGGAACATGATATGGGATGTCGGTGTGAACTGGAGATTGAGCCCAAAGAATATAATTGGCAACATGGGTGGAACCGGAGGAAGAAGACAATGATTTTGCAGGAGAAGGTTTGGCAAGATGTATTCCTCGACTTTTTAAAAAAGAGGACTTTACTTCCTCATATGAATCGCTAGACAGAACGATTTATTTTCTAGCACGGGATATAAGTTGTTACTAGCGACGAAGAGAATCCTAAAGATCTTAGAAAGATCTCAAGGAACAATTTGAGAGTTCGAAACCCTAACCAAAACTTAAGAAGAAGAAGAGAGGGAACAATATCCTAATAAACCCATAGTTCGCAATGGAAAACAAATGGTGGAAACTAGAAGAAAGGGAAAGAATTAGTTACCCGAATCGAAGTAGAAGAGCCGCACCAAGAAGATTGTTGTTGACCTCGATAACCATCGAAAGAATCGCCCCAAAGTTCCCTCTCTCTGATTGTTAGAATGATTGAAAAAGTTGGGGGAATTTGAAAATCAATGAAGGCGCTCTTGATTTCAACGGTTGAGATTTTTCTAAGGTAAGTATAATTTACGGCTAAAAGGGAAGCACTTAAGTATTAAATACTAGCCCGCGAGATTTCAGCCACGTGTCCAAAAAGTCATAGCAAATAGTCTTAATACTAACGCTACTTATATTTCTTTACTATGATAAAATTAATAAGATACTTATATTTTTTACATATATTGAAATAAGATTGTAATGGACCTTCATACAACATACAACATGTTCCAAACAATTCTAGTTTACACCAGCATAATGAATAACCAATTGACGACTTTGGTCTTTGACATTTGAGACCTTGTTTATTGCCTCAACCATTTTGGAACATATATTAGACTTAATATTGTATCGATATATAGCAGAATGACGAACCATTGAAGGATGGCTTTGGGTTTTTACATTTGAGATCTTATTTACTTGTAAAAGTATTTGAAACATGTATTAAACTTAAAACTTGCTATCGATTTATTTTAGGACTTATTCACTAACTTGCTATTTTGATCCATTTTGTGATTTGAGATTTTTAAAAGCCTCTTAGATGTAGTGTATGGATTTTTATGGATTATTATTAAGTTATGGTAAACTAATACGAAGACAAATATATTTTCCTGGATTATTAGTTATTACGTAGATACATCTAATACATTGAGGGTATAAAATTTAAGAAAATTACAATTATAAAACTAAGTAGCTTTGTTGGAATTTTGCGACGATTTATTACCCTTACTATTATTACTGGAAAATACTACATTCCTAATTACATTGTGGCAGCGTTAAAGAAAACTGCCAATAATTTACACACAATTCATGGCAGAAAGTAATGGTCACAAAAAGGTAACATTTGCTGCGGTAATACACCTGCTAATTATAGAAAGGCATCGATTATATTACCAGCCGTTATTTACAGTAATTAAAAATTTTACAATTAGCGGTGGAAATACAAATGCGATTATAAAAAGTTATTGCCGTCAAATAAAATTAACCGCTGTCAATATAATGAGACATCAATTGTATTACCAGCGGTTAATAACCGCCGTATAATGTATATGGCTGTCTATAAACCTCCGTTTTATTATTGTCGACACTTGCTTGGACAATGTTTGAAAGTTTCATCGTCAAACCGCTGCTAACAGTTTTTGTGGCAGTTTGGGTTACAAATACGATGGTTTTTTAGCAGCACTAAAAGTTCTATTTAACGTAGTGAACGTTGTTTAAAATTGATTTAGAGATTCAATTATATAGAAAGTGTTAATAGGTACAAACAACTCACCAGAATAAAAGCTATTGTTTCCCGTTCTAAAAAAATAGATAAATAATATTATTGCATAGAGTGATGAGAAATGGTATTGTATGAAATTAAATTTGATAAATGATTGGTAATTATAATATGTAGTAACTAAAAAAGATTTTCCTGATTTAACTTTCCTTGCTTTAAATATTGGGCTCCTCATCATGGGCTTTTATTGCTTGGTGTGAAGGGTGTGGAAAAATGGCATGGGCTTTTATTGCTTGGTGTGAAGGGTGTGGAAAAGTTTCAAAGGATTTTCTATGTAACTTTGTAATGTCAAGCATTAGGAATGACAGTAGAGCATGACAAAATAGGGTATCATAAAGTTTTTTATTTTTATTCTTTATTTGATCATAGCAAAAATGAAAAGAAATAATAAGTTGCAGGAGTAGGGGCAGTGGAAGGAATATATCGGAGATAGTTCCTAAGTTTTAAGTTAGTAATATTAATAAGATTTATAAATATAACAAACAAAAAGTAAAAGTTAATGAATCATTACACTAAAAAATAAAAATATAAGAAATAAAAAAATACGAGATAAAAATAATATTTTTATGCTTTAGTCTTATTATATTTTGTAAAAATATATAAAAAAATATTTATTTTATATAATCGAATGTGGGATGAGAAAAAACAGAGCAATTTCCCTTTTCACCTCATTTGTTATCATGGACCGAAAAAATACTTACATATCGGGATAAGAATATGCGGGAGCATGATAGAAAAAATTGTCATCTCCCTAATTCTTGGTGAGGATTCGGTTTTAGGGGTGTACATGGTTCGGTTTGGACCGATTTTAAATAAAACCAAAAACCAAACCAATCCTTACGGTTTTAGTAATTTTAGGACCAAATCAAACCGTGTAATTTCTAGAACCAAACCAAACCAAACCTATTATTAACAGCTCGGTCCCGTTCTAAACTACGGTTGCACTAATATACAACACTCCAATATAAAGTACTAAAATCTAAGCAAAAATCACATTAATACTCAATAAAAAATTATAATTTTAAACAGTACGTAGCACAAAAAAGCGACAATTGTCCATCACACACACGTAATTGTGAACGTGAAGTGAACGCGACAATCGCTAAATGCGGCGAAATGTCAAATGAGTTTTTTTAGAATTAGCAGCAATAGCTTATTAATTTAAGAAAGCGCAAAAGCTTAAACGGCGTGAAGTGAACGTAGCAATTTATATATTATAAATATAAATAATATTTAAGTGATATTTATATGTTATAAATAATATATGTATATATATATATATATATATTGAATTAAATATTTCGGTCCGGTTCGGTTCTGAACCAAAACCATATATGGCTTAAAATCCGTGAATCGATCCGTAATATATGGTTTACAG
>JAULJZ010134591.1:0-10801 GCA_032270985.1 Heliamphora pulchella | reverse complement strand
ACAAAAACTTCCTCCGAGATAAAACCATTTAAAAAGGCACTTTTGACATCCATTTGATAGAGTTTAAAATTTTTAAAACATACAAAAGTAAGCAACATCCTAATGACTTCAAACCTAGCCACAGGAGCAAAAATCTCACCAAAATCGATGCCTTCTTCTTGATTGTAATATTGGGCTACTAATTGACCTTTATTCCAAAGAACTACTCTATTCTCATCTATTTTGTTTCTAAAAAATCATTTTGTAGCGATGATGGAGTGTTCCTTAGGTCATGGGACTAAAGTTCAAACATTGTTTCTTTCAAATTAGTTAAGCTCTTCTTGTATAGCCAAGGTCCAAAACTCATAGTTTTTAGCTTTCTCAAAATGTTTTGGTTCAATCTGGAAAAAAATGCTAAATTACCACAAATATTATGTAGAGAAGAACGAGTTTTGATACCTTAAGATGGGTCACCAATGATTAAGTCTTTTGGATGACTAAGAGCATACCTCAATTCCATAGGCAAATTTAGATTTTTTTTTGGATAATTCAAATTTTCAGGATTTGAAAGTCCAACAGCCTGTTTAACTTCATCTTGTTGAAAATTTGAAGTTTCCTCATGATTTGATTCTTCTTGATCTTTAATGAAGATGTCTTAAACACCTTTTTCTATGTCAACCAAGTTATCTTCAAAAATTCCTTTGAAGAACTAAGGTTAGCTTCATCAAATACCACATGTATATAGATTTTTCAACAACTAGGATCTTTTTGTTAAAAACTCTATAGGCTTTACTAGATAAGGAATATTATAGGAAAATATATTCATCAGATTTTGTATCGAACTTGTCCAAAAGTTTTTTGTTGTTATTTAAAACAAAACACTTACACCTAAAAGTGCGAAAATAACTGATATTAGGTTTTCTTCCATTCCATAGCTCATATGGAATTTTTTAGAGAGAAGCTTGAATCATGGCTCTTTTCACGATAAAACAAGCTGTGTTTACAGCCTCGACCCAAAAGTATTTTGGTAGATTATTTTCATAGAGCATGGTTCTAGTCATTTCTTCCAAAGTCCTATTATTCTTCTCAACAACTCTATTTTGTTGAGGGGTTCTAGAAGCAGAGAAGTTAGAGTTAATACCATTTTCATCACAAAACTTTTTAAAATTTTTGTTTTCAAATTCTCTACCACGATTACTTCGAATAATTGTGATTTGAAAATTTTTTTCATTTTGAAGTCTCCGAGATAGTTTTGCAAAAGAGACAAAAGCTTCATCCTTATGAGTTAAGAAAAGCACTCAAGTGTATCTAGAAAAGTCATTAACAATAACAATGGTATATCTCTTGCCTCCAAGGCTAAGAGTATTTGTTAGACCAAACAAGTCCATGTGTAATAGTTGTAAGAGCTTAGAAGTTGAAATCTCACTTTTGGAATGAAAAGAGTTTCTAACTTGTTTGCCTTGTTGACATGCATCACATATTTTTTCTTTTTCAAATTTGATTTGGGGTAAATCAATCACCTTTTTTTTTTTCAAAAGTTTGAAAATCAAGTTCATATGTGCATATCCAAATCTTCTATGCCACAACCAATTATTATCACTCAAGGCGACTAAGCACTTAGTGTTATTTTTAGAAAGGTTATTTAGCTTGAAAATGTAAACATTTTCACGACTATGACCTTCAAAAATAACTTTGTTATTTTTTTTTGGTGATTAATTGTAGCATAAAAGAAAAGAAAAATATAGATGAATCCAAGGGGCATCCCCAGGTAATTACATCACTTACCAACATAACAAAGAAAACTAACAACAACTTACTTAACTCACCTAACATGTAAGAGGAGACCTCTTTACAACCAAGACCTAACAAAAGCAACTACAAACACACCCAACCCCCGCTCATCAGTGGGGGAAACGTCCTAATAAAGCAAAATTCCATGCACATCCCGCACGGATAGGAAAGCACCGTTATACAAAGGTTAGACCCAGAAAAACCTGTCAAAAGCTGAAAAACTCCTAATTCCTGCTGAAGATTGGTTCCCGCAAAGGGAATAGGCTCCAAAATTCAGACAAGAACAAGAGAAAATAAGAGATCCAACAGGTAGAAGACATCCAAACCCAAAAGGCTCTTCAAAAAGAACTACCTAAGGAGAAGGGCAAACCCCTAAACCCAACCAAGGTGAACTCAGTCTTTCAAATATAGTCACACTCCCCAACTCAAAGGGAGGAAATGATAAAGTCAAGATCACCCCTGCTGAAGTGATGAAATAAGTCCATACCAAAGATAGTCCCTAAACCAATAGTCCTGAGGTAACATCATCAATGATCACCCCAAGACTCCTCAGAAATCCTATCAAAGAATCATTAAATCCCGCTGAAGGTCGGCTCCTCGAAAAGCTCTAAACCTCAGACAAGAAATGAACTACTCTCCTAAGAAGATATGCCAAAGAACCTCTATAAAGTTGAGAGAATAACCAAATCTCCATGATTAGGAGGTCGAAGGGGCTTGTCCTCTAACCAAGTAAACTAACATGGCCTGAGCAATCAATAACTTTGTTATTGATGGAGTCTTCAATAACACACTTAGCATTATCAAAGAAAACCTTGTGGCCTTTATCACAAAGTTGGCTTATACTAAGAAGGTTATGTTTTAAACCATTAATAAGCAAAACATTTTCAATAAAGGGAAAAAAATTTACCGATACAACCGATTCCTATGATTTTTTCTTTGCTATTGTCTTTGAACGTCACAAATCCACGATCTTATGGTTTGAGAGATGCAAACATCGATTCGTCGCTTGTCAATATCTTGAGCAAGAACTATAAAGATACCACATCCCCTCCTTAAATGAGGACTTGAGACATACCTGTAAGGAGAATCAAGTTTTGATTTTTGGTACCTAAATCTTTTTTTGTCCTTTAAAGTTAGTTCTTTGAGGATGCGTTCCCTTAGGAACCCAAACCTTTTTTATAGATAAATTAAAAGACTTTTTTTATAAACAATGTGTGACGGTGTGTCCATACTCATAGCAGTGAAAATAAGTGGCATTTAAGTGATTAAGGATGCTTCGACCAAAATGTTCCTTAAGAACTTTTGCTTCTTCTTTGATTTTTATTCAATCCTGACTTTGTCAAAAACACATTTTTGCATACCAATAAGTTTATCTAAGTTGTTCTTTCCAAGAATGAACTTATAAACAGTTTTTATAAAGTCTTCAACCTTTTCATTTAAAATCTTATTTTTATCTTTTTTTTTATGACGGAGGAACCACCTCAAGACAGGGCCCTTTGGACCCACCCCTAAATCGTAAACCTCTGGATACCTGCAATCACCCGCAAACCACCGGTATCGGTTAAGTCAGGGCACTTCCAGCGAGAGTCGAATACAAGACCTCTGGGTTTACAGCTGGTTCCAGTGATGACCTTAAACCGCCTTATTTTCATCTTTCAAAATAAAATTCTATTTTGATAAAGCAAGTTTTTCTTCTTTCAAAGTTTCAATTTTACATGATGAGGAAAGAACCAACTTTTTAATAATAGAATTTTTTGTACCCATTTTTCTCAGTTCATCATGTAAAACTTTAAATGCACTTTGTAATTCATCTAAAGAGAAAGTGTCAGTTATTACCTCATCGTCTTCTTTGGCCATGATGTATAGATTTGCAACCTCATTTTTTTTCCTTTCATCTTCGAAGCTACTGTCATCATTTTCGCCCTATGCGACTCTCATAACCTTCTTGAATCATTTCTTGAATTACTTCTTGAATTGAGGACATGCGGTCTTGACATGTCTGGATTTTTTGCATTCATAGCAAATGATCTCACCTTTCTTATGATCATTCTTGAATTTGCTTAAGTCTTCCTTGAACTTGTTAAGCTCGTCTTTGTGTCCATCCTTTTTGAAGAACTTCCTTTCTCCTTGTTTTTTATTTCTAAAAAACTTTTTGAATTTCTTAGTGATGAAGGTCATATCTTCATTCTCATCACTTAAGGAGCCTTCATCGAATTCATCATCATGAGTTGAAGACTTGAAGGCAATGCCCTTCTTTTTATTATTATCTCCATCATCCATCTTGATGTTTATCTTATGAGTCATGAGAGATCCAAGAAATTCTTCTAAATTGAGTGTATTGAGGTATTTAGCTTCATGAATAGCAGTGACCTTAGCTTCCCAATTTCTTAAGCATGCACCTAAAAAGCGCTGTCACAACCCAAACCCGGATCCGTGAGCTAACCCCAAAACATGCCATACATAAACCATATCCATAGGTAATACTCCAAGACATAAGAAAATATTGTATATAACATTTAAAGGATTTAACAAATTGATCAAAGTTCCAAGATTACATTCCCAGGTTTACCACAAAGGTTTGAGATAACATACATTCAACATTTACTATCACTTTCATTACATCACTTCCATTGTCTTATATACAACAAAAACAAAGAAACAAAGAAATCATGGCTCCCATTCTTTGCCCTTTCCAAAAGCATCCATAGCTTTGGTGTCACCCTGCTCTTCGGAACCTGAAATTTGTTTGACATATGTACATGAGCCGAAGCTCGTAGGATAAAAATTAACTCATATATAATGCATGATTTGTAAAGTGTGATTGGTGTAACCAAATAAATATGCACATTTTTACCAAGTCATTTCTTTTTAACACACATACTCACGCACACCCTAATTTGTCCCCATTTATTCATTTATTTACCATTCATAAATCCTTCATTTTCTTTCCCAATTTTCTTAAAACCATATCACCTCTAATGAACCGGTGTCGGGTGTAGTTTATACAAACCCCTCCCTACTAATTTTCAATAGGCTACGCGAAGCCATTAGGTAATAGATAGCTCTATAACTCACCACAACATAACACCACATTTCGGGGGCTAACCCGTAGGCATGTGGTCTCCATCTTGCGCAAGTTTTTAGTCTTTCACCGCGGAGCTGCTAGCCTAACTTAATCCACATCAATCTGTACGGTTCATTATTGGTTAATTAGATTTATTTTCACAACCCGGGAGTCCAACCCACAAATGGTTCATCTCACACTTATTACCATAATATATCATTATGATTCCAAACCTAAATTTACCATCACAACCTTCACTATACAGTTTTTCATAAATCACAATGCTACCAATTTTTCATAGATCACAATGTTACCAAATACCCATAACACAAGATTGATACAAAGAAGATTACATCATTTTAAAAGGTATACACCCATCATGTGTATATATATATATATATTTGAAACCCACTTTTATTGTAAAAGAAAATCCAACCAACAAATCTAATACATGCATCCCAACTCAATCTAGCTATATGTATAGGTGTGTCGTAGCTCAAGGGATTAGGAATTTAGTAAAAAGGGTCAAGAATAATGAAAATAACTTTTCCTAAAACATTCGGCTAAAAACGGGTGAAAATGGTTAAAATTTTTTTGACATACCGTCACTATTTTAATCATAACTTTTTCTATAAAAAGAATTTTCTTGTGAGAGTAGTCTTGTTGGAAAAAGAACTTTTGGGGATTCAATTTGAGTACAAAAACGACCCAATTCGGAGTCCGAATGAAGGAGATATGATCAAAAAAAGTTGGTCCTGCGTAGTTCGTCTGCTCGAGCGGATGTCGGGCGCTCGAGCGCCCAACTTTCTGCCATGTGAGCACTTGAGTGCGCTGGCACCTGAGAAAATTCCAAATTTGCCCCTGTTTTGAGTTCTAAACCTCCAAACACATAACCATTTTTCAAACATGCTTCAAATACTTATTTTAAACCCAAAAACACTAGATTCAAGTCTCAAAATTCCTTTTTGATACCACAAATCATCAATCCCATGGACAATCGCCTCCCAAGAACCTCCATTTTTATGAAAACTAACTCAATTCACATACAATCCTACTAATATGTTAATTAAGCAGGCAATGGACTCAATATTTTACTCATTTACACAAAATATCAACCCTAATCTACGCAAGACATGTGAGATAATCTAGATCATACCTTGGATTTGCTCGAAAGCTTGTGACTTCTTCAAATCTCCCACCTAGGGTTTGGATGTTAGGTTTCCTTAATTCCTCAAGGCTTTATTTTCACTCTCTTTGCTCCAAATCTTGGTCTTTTCCCTTGATCTCTCCTAATCAAGTCCCCATCTTCAATTTGGGTGGTAGAAAACTAGGGTTTTGACGATTGGGTGAGTTTCTCTCAAGAGGAGAGAGAGTGAGAGAGAGGAGAAGAGAAATAAGAAAAAGGAGGTAAGGGCGTCACGTGTTGTACATATTGTAACGACTCGGTACAGACTCTAATTGTAACAACCCGTGTAAAGGCCCAGCCCAAATCCTAAGTATTAGTGACGGATAGTCTACGATGCCATAGAATACGGAAGAGATTGAAAACCCTAACTCGAATCGAAAATCCTAAGTTTGGCTCAGAAGCCCTAAAAAGGTCCAAAACTCAGGCAGCAAAACCTTAACACCCGGAGAGTCTCCTAACATTCTAAATGAAGTAAATATCATGAAATAATGAATTAAAAATAAAAAATCCTCATAAATAGGGTAAATGACCGTTTTGCCCCTAATACAGCAAAACTCTTAAAAATCTAAATTTGGACATATGGGTACCCTAAATCAAGGATTTAAGTACAATTAAGTGGTAAAGACAAAATAACATCAAAAATGCCAAAAAATACCCCTAGTGGCCGACCACCTTGGAAAGTGTGCCAAAAAGTGACTTTTTATTTTCTTTTTTGCTTTAAATGATGATAAAGGTATTAAATTAAGTTTTATGATGATCCAATACTTATTGAACAAGTAATATACATAATAATATGTGGAGGCCAGTGCAGATGACCAGCACTGCCCAGCCCCATATACCCCCCAAGGTTCGAACCCTAGGGTGTTAACCACCCATTTCCCAACTTAACTATCCAAAAAATATATATATACATAATAATATAGTATTATAGGTTAACAAAAGTAAACAAATTATTATTGAAATTCATATATAACAAAATAAGTCAAAAAGTCATATATTGTCAAAACAGCTTAATTTGACTAAAAAGACTACATCTATTTAATCAATTGCTATAAAAATTATGATAATATATAAAAATACTATATTTTTCTTAAAAATATTAAAATAACAAGTCTCAATAGAAAAAGATACTAAAAAAATACATCAAATTAACTTTTAATACATTTTCTTGCATAATAGGGGCACGAAAATCAAGACAAATCCCTTGATTTATGGGGGATCATATATTTGTCTCCCATTCATCCCCCTAGATACATTTAGCTTCCCCATATCTGATTTTAGACCACAAAAACTTAGATTAACTCAAATCAAACTCAAAGTCTCATTTAATATAGTGAAGAAAAGGACCCTTTTTGGTACTTTTGGTCTCCCACATATTCCCTAGCCTTGCCTATATAAAGAGAGTCAAACAACCTCTTCTCTATATGTCATTTTCGGCCAAAGAGAGGGAAGAAACCAGAACACTTTGTTCTTGAGGGTTTGGGAGAGTTTGAGGAAGAAGAAGGAAGAAAAAGGAGGAAACCGGGAAGATTTTCAAAAGCTAAGTCCAAATCTATCCTCCACCATCCCTTGAGCCCTTACACAAGTAAGTAAAACCTCTAAAACTTGTATCTAAGATCTCTCAAAATATCCCCCAACACACCCATTTAACACTTCAAGAATCAAGAACCGAAAATGCGTCGTAGTTGGAATTTAGGGGTTATGCTTATGAATGATATGAGATGTTATTGTGTGTTGATATGTTTGAGTTTGATGACATCTAAGTGTAATGGAGCCTTGATATTAAAGTCTAAAACACAAGTATGGAAAGAAATGAAACAAAAACTTGACATGACATAAGTAGAGGACTTGAATCCTAAAAGGCCTAATTTCTAAGAACTTTGATGTTTCTGTCCTGAGATTTGAAATGCCATAACTCAATGTAAAAAATTGATCTAAGTATGATTTTTATGTCAAGAGTTATATTTTGGTGTTATCTTTGTTTAAAAATTGGTTTCCACTCGTTTGTATAACCAGAAATCAAGATATTGCAATTTTACCAAAGAGTGTCATTTTCTAACCAGTCAACACTACCGACTTGAAAACCCTATTTTAAAATGAGATCCGAACTTTGGTCAAAACATAAAATTTGTAGATAATATATATATCTATCATCCCACAAAGAATGAGAACAAACTATTGAGGTTTGACAGGTCAAAACGCCTTTTAAAGTCTCTATTAAATTTTAGTCTCGGATGAACATTATGTCACATATTTTTATATAGTCCAAAACACCTATTTTTAGTGACCTATTCCAAAAGTGGTCTACATAAACATTGTAGCTAACATATTGAAGTACTTGATGCCTAAAAATCAGACCTTAAAGCCTCAGGATGATACCCCAAAACCGTTTTAAACCCTATGTCCAAAACCAGCTCTGCTGAGTTTTGGCGGCTGACAGAACCTACTTTTTAAAATGGCCAAAAATTCTAACTTGTTTCAAACAACTATCCTTATCTCTAAACATGAAACTTGTAGGGGACATGTCCAACTAGGACATATTAAAAAATGGGCTCATTTGGACGTCATTTGATACCCCAAAACCGAGAAAAACAGAAGCATGTTTTTGGTAAAATTTTAAAGTGCTGAACCATTTTTGCTTAGGATAAAATGTTCACCAATTTGCCTTAGGATTTGGCCTTAGTGTTAAACATGAGAGTTGTAATTTAATACTTGGTTTTAGTCTTAAAAGTTGCTAAGTGTGATTCGTGCACCCTTTGCTATGAGACCCGAGTTTTTGTATGATGACTTATTTGAATTAGTCGATTAATGTTTCTATGTGAATATATGATGATTTAGAACCCATGCTATCACATTTGAATCATATCTTGAGAATTGTAGTTTATGCTTCACATCCTTATACCTTATGCTTTGCGCGTTGTACCATGAATCTAGCCATGTTAATGCCATGCTATAAATTGTTGCACTTGAGATCAATGGTACACATTATGAATATTGTCATTTGCATCCTGGCATGTTGAAGTCCATCTGTGAAAACCGTTGTTGGGATGGGCTGTGTTGAGATTATTCTTCTTGGTTCTAAGTCTAGGGCGTCCCTGGTTGCCATTTTCAAAAATGTTTTGGTTCATACACCCTGGGTGCATCCCCGGTGTTGGAAATAATTTTGGCTTGTACACCCTGGGTGCATCTCCGATGTTACAAAAATGGTTTATGAATATTGTTGGGCACCATGGGTTCGTCGATAGCATTCTGGTTTCGTTAACTTGGACATTGGGTAATTTGGAGAGAACCTAATTTGGCTGGCCTAATCCCACTGCAATGGTAATTCGAAGAGAGTCTAATTCGGTTGACCTAATCCCATTGGGTAATTCAGAGAGAGCCTAATTTGGCTGACCTAATCCCTCATCTTGGTACTTTATATAATGTGAACGTTTCTTAAATTCTCTTAAACTTTGAGTTGACATCGGCGAAGGCATCACGCGTCTTATGGTGGAAATTGTCAGTCCGGATATGTAACACCCTGATCCGAACTCTAGTAGTAACCACCTAGATTGTAACAACCTGGCCTGGATCCTAGTTGTAACAGCCCGGACTGTAACTAACCATAGAGTGATCTAGCCTAAACCTTAGTATTAGCGACGGATAGATAATACTAATTACCCCAAAAGACACGAAATACTCAGAAGTAAAGCCATAATACTCAGAAGAGTCCCGAGACAGCTTAAATTAAGTAAATAACATAAAATATAAAATTAAAAATAAAAAATTTCTGTAATTAGGATAAAATGACCATTTTACCCGTAGTACAACAAAAAGTCATAAAAATTCAGAATTTGACACATAGGCACTCAAAATCAGATATTTATATACAATTAATTAATAAAATATAAAATAAATACAAAAATTGCCAAAATGCCCTTGCATGGCTGGCCACCTAGGAATTTGTGCCCAAAAAGCTACTTTTTACCTTTTTAAGTTCAAAAATGAGAAAAAGATGTATAAATTAAGCATTATTTTGACCCAATCCTTTTTATACAAGTAATATATATAATAATATAATAATATAGTTCAAAAAAAATAAACAAATAATTATTTAAAATCTCTACACAATAAATAAGTCAAAAAATTAATTCTAGTCAAACTAGCTTAATTTAACCTAAAATTCTACACCTATTTATGTAATTGCTATCAAAATTATAATAAATCATAAAAAGATTAAATTAATTATAAATACATTAAATTAATAGGTTTTAGTAGATTTAGGTACATAAAATTAATATTTTATGTATTTATAATCACAAAATGTACCAAAATACAAACTAAAACCCAAATTAATTGCCAAATCAACTTTTTAGTCTCCCAAACATTGCATGGCCGAAATCCCCCTGCCCCAAATCTGATTTTTCATATCTTAAACAACTCCCACCTCTTAAACAACCAATAAGAATTTAAGAAAATTCAATTTTAAAACCAATTGTAATAATTAATCTCTATTATAATTTTTTTCTATAAAAACAAAGCCTTAGCCCCACCCATTCTCCTTCATATTTCGGCTGAGATTGAGAGTAAGAGAGACCAAATAGTTTTCTAAGTATTCTCTGTTAGGGTTGATATACTGAAAATCATGTTTTTAGTATTTAATTTTATTTTAATAAAATTAGTATTTCATTTTATGAGAATTTTTATGAGCAATGTATGCATATTATTTCTTTGTTATGCATGGATGTCCAATATTCTGTATAATATTTAATCTGGTGTGTAGAGTACGGCTTACACACAGA
>JAULJZ010134570.1:0-10802 GCA_032270985.1 Heliamphora pulchella | reverse complement strand
ACACTCCAAGTGTACTAACACATCGAGCTCAAACATCGAATTTTCAAAACCTGAATTCGATCCGTTCGACCTAGCTAAGACCAGCTACTATAACGATGTATTACAATTGTACCAATGGAATGTCCAGGTCCATTGCAATTGTGAGCCTACCTGTATAATCTGTCAGAACCTTTGACCCGATCTTCCATATAGCACGCACCGAGTCAAATACTGGACATAATGTACGGACTATGCATTCATACATCACAAATATAAATATGAAACTATAAACGCAAAACCATCTCAAATGTTTCTCATTAATATGCCAGGGATCTAGAATAAAATACATAAAAAGCATACTTTTCAGTATACATTCCCAACAGGCATGCCGCCATGTGAAGCCCTCTACGGAAGATCGTGTCGTTCGCCGATTTGTTGGACTAAAGCAGAAGAAAACACACTTCAAAGACCAGAACTAGTATAAGAGACTACCGAGAAGATCTGACTCATTCAGCAACGGATAGTCACCGCACAGAGCCGACAAAAGAGCCATGCAAATCAACAACAAAGGCCGCTACGATTTCAAGTAGGAGATCATGTATTCCTGAAGATTCAACCACGAAAAGGGGTGATACGCTTCGGCCAAAAGGGGAAGCTAACTTTAAGATATATTGGACCGTTCGAGGTACTAGCTAAGGTTGGGGAAGTGGCATATCGTTTGGCTTTACCACGTCAACTCGCTAACGTTCATAATGTTTTCCATGTGTCGATGCTGAGGAAGTATGAACCTGACCCTGCCCACATTCTGAATTGGAAGGAACTCCACGTTGATGAAGATATCACGTTTGAAGAGCAACCGGTAAGGATTATCGATCAACGAGACAAGATACTTAGAGGCAAGACCATTTCGCTCGGCCGAGTTCTTTGGAAGCACAACGGGATTGAAGAATCGACATGGGAGCGGGGAGAAGCTATGAGAACAAGTCATCCCTAATTGTTCGTAGATTGAGGTACGATATGAAATTTTGAGGATGAAATTTCTTTTAGGAGGCAGATTGTAACAACCCGGGTCAAACCCTAGTATTAACGATGGATAGACAATGAGAACTTTGGTCGCTACATGAACTAGGAAAACCCTAAATAATCCAAAATCCTAAATTTGACCTGAAAACCTTAAAAGAGGCCAATTACTCAGAGGCAAAGCCCTAATACTCAGAAAAGTCTCGGGACAGCTTAAATTAAGTAAATAACATAAAATATAAAATTAAAAATAAAAAATTCTCATAATCAGGATATAATGACCATTTTGCCCTTAGTATAGAAAAAAGTCCTACAAATTTAAAATTTGACACATAGTCACCAAAAATTAAATATTTATATATAATTAATTAATAAAATACAAAATAACAACAACAATGACAAAATTGCCCTTGCATGGCCGGCCACCTAGGGATATGTGCCTAAAAAGCTACATTTTGCCTTTTAAGCTTAAAAATGAGAAAAAAGTGTATAAATTAAGCAATATTTTAACCTATTACTTTTTATACAGATAATATATATAATAATATAATAATATAGGTGAACAAAAGTAAAAAAAAATAATTATTTAAAATCTCTACACAATAAATAAGTCAAAAAGTTAATTTTTATCAAACTATCTTAATTTAGCTTAAAAGCCTACACCTATTTGATTAATTGCTATCAAAATTATGATAAATCATGGAAAGACTAAATTAATTATAAATACATTAATGTAATAGGTTTTAGTAGGTTTAGATGCCAAAAAGTTATATAAAATTTATATTTTATACATTTTCTTTCACAAAATGGCGCCAAAATACACTTTAAAACCCTAATTAAATGCAAAAATAGCTTTTGGTCTTCCCAAACAGATCCCAGATGAAACCCCACTTGCAAAATCTGAATATATCTCTTAAATAGCACCCACTACCCCATGCAACCAATGAAAATCAAGAAAAATATGAAATTTAAAATTTATGCAATAATTACCCTTCCATTACAATTTTTTGTATAAAAAACACACAAAGTCCTCGTATTCTCCTTCATATTTTCGGCTGAGAGGGTGAGAGAGAGAGAGACCACCAAAAATTTCTAAATATTTTCAAAGAAGGAGAGAAGAAGAGAGAATGAAGGAAGAAGAAGAAGGAAAGGATCAAGAAGGAGGCATTAGAGCTAAGTCCTATTCTCTTACAACCATTTGAGCATCCAACAAGGTAAGAAAATCTCCTAAAAGCTTTTGATATCCTCCCATAAAATAGCCTTCAATCCATCTCTATAATGAACCCTAAAAATAAGAAACAAGAAATAACTCAAAAAGGCATCGTAGAAGTAGTTTATAGACTGTTTGTGTATGGATAAGCATTTCATATGCTTGCATGTGTATATTTTTAAGTTTTATAACTTATACATGTTCTGGAGTTTTGGTTTATATGAGTTTATGACATTCATGCAAAGGAAATACATCAAAAAATGGACACCACATGAGCTAAGCTATCAAAACCCTAAGTAACCTGATTTTCCTGGCTTACCTACTTTCTACCACGAACTTTAAAATATCATAACTAATTTTTGAAAAATGATCTTAGAGTGACTTTTATCTCAAGACCTATATTTTTGAGTTATCTTTCATACAAAATTGGTTTGAAGTGATTTCGTTGGGTAGAACTCCAGATATGTCATTTTTTTCAAAAAGTGTCAGATCTTGACCACTCTGAGTTGCAGACCTAAAAACCCTAATTTAGAGTGAGAACCGAGCTTGGGTCAAAACATAAAATTGTAGAGGCCATATCTATCTTACACAAAAAATGAGCCAATAATATGAAGTCTTGATAGGTCAAAACATTTTCCAAAGTCACTGTTGTGTTTCAGTGACTAACAGAGCCCTCTATCACCCATTTTTGTGAGACCAAAAACTTAAATTTTTAGAAGCCAAATTCAAAAGTTGTAAACATGAAAAGTTTAACTAACATATTAAGCTAAATTCTTAGCAAAAATCAGCCCAAAATACCCTCGGATGATACCCCAAAGTTTTTGAGCTTTCTCTGTTAAAAACCTACTTTGCAGACCCTTTTTAGACTGACTAAACCATTTTTTTATAAATTAGCCAAAATCTCAAACTTTTCCAAACAACTTGCCCTAGCACAAAACATGAAACTTGTAGGTGACACCTTAAACTAAACCCATACCAATATTCAGAGCAATAACCCTTGAATTGGTGCCCCAAAACCGTGGCCAACAGCGGCCTAAATTCTGCACTTTTCTCTATAAAGAGCTGAATGATTTTTCCTTAATTAAATCAAATGACCTTTTTTCCCTAAGATTTAACCTTAGTGCTAAACATAAAAGATGTAGGAAATTTTTTTATGTAGTTGGTATTCAAATTTCAGAAATTAAATCAATGCCTAAGTACTTCAAGACACTATCGTAATTTAAAAACTGGCAATTGAACATTTACATAAAATTTGCTAAGTGTACGAATGGTGTGTTATTTCGTGAAACTTGAGTAAATAGACTTTATATGTATTTTGTGAGTAATTGGTATACTAAAATGATAAATTTGATAAAGTGAACTATGGTTATGCTTCGCATGCTCGTACTTGATGTTTTAGCAAGTTGTATCTTGTGCCATATCATGTTTATATGCCGTTCTATAATTAATTGCACACAAGAAGCATATTGCACATCATGAGCATTCTTACATTTCATCTTAGGTTATCGGAGTCCCTTTCGTACCTTTCACTTTGGGTTGGGTGACATGGAAATCATTCTTTCAGTGGTTGTGGATCTAGGGCGTCCTTAGTTGCCTTATTTGAAATTAAATTAGAAGATTATTTATAAAAAGGGAGATTAGGCTCCATGGGTTCGTCACTAGCTTTTATTAGACTTTGGATTGACTCCTAACGATCATCCTGGTCCTTAATGTATGATCGGTTGGCCTGGAATAAGGACAGGTAAAATTGGATAAAGGCCCGCCCCCACGCCGTTGCCATTGCGTAAAATGGCTAAGGCATGTAGCCATAGCTAGGGTTTACCTTCGTAACGAGGTGAGGATAGGTTCGGTGATCATTGTACCATCAAGTCTACTCTATAATTCCCAGTGTAGAATTCATGCTATTGTTTCGAATGTATGTCGGGTTGGGCTACTACATTGCATTCATCTGCATCACGCACTCGCACAATTGTTCTTATATGTGCTTGCCCTGTTGAAAATGATAAATTGTCTATCTCCTTGCTCTTAAATTTGTATTGGGTATTATACGATATGTATTATAGAATATTTTGTTGTGAGTTTGTTATACGGTTTAGGGAATTTACTTCTGCGCTCCAGCTCATGGCATTCGTGCCACAGGTGAAGAAGAAGAACAATTTTATGAAGGCGGATTCGTTGAAGAAGAAGCTTTTGGGGAAGAGGGAGAGTGCCAGGAGCCAGCAGATCCCAACGGTGCCGCTTGAAGACGTAGGATAATTACTTTTTGATCTTTTTTGTTCAGTTTTCCACGGACATAATGTAATTTTTGTTAAGTTTTTTGAATGACTGTAATCATTAAGTACTTTGAACAAGCTCTGAACCATTAATGATGTAATAATTATTATATATAATATGAATGCTCGGCTAGAATATTTTCTTTATTTATAGTTACGTATGTCCCGACGTGCCCGGAGGACGGAGCGTCACAGTAGACACTCGACCCTGTGTCACTCTAGTCTGCCCACCATAACCCGGGACTATCGGCTGTCGTACTGACTGGACTGAGATACCACCGTCTGTCACTCTAGAAGTCTGCATTGTTGGCTGCAGCTGTTGATAAACTTGTCGATCCTGCGCAAGTAGAAGAACTAGTGCACCTACTGTGCTCGGTACACAGCCTCCCTGAGGGCAGTTTCTACGAATATGACCAAGCTTGCCACACCCATAACAAACTGGTAGCTCCCTCCCTTGTGACTAAACCAATACCAGACCCTGGGACTGCCTCTACTGGGGGGTAATTCATCGTACGATGCCTTGGCTGCCTGCACTTGAAGCAAATGAGCTCCCTCTGTTCTAGCCTCCCAGATGAAGCCATGGATGGTGTTGATGCTGAAAACTGCTATTGTGAACTAGATGGATGAAAACTAAGGCCAAATGACCTCTACCTCTTGTTGGAACGCCCACTTGACTGTGCCTCTGCTCCACTCTACGGTGCCCTAACCTCCCTAGGTTCACGAGTCTCACTCAAAGTGTTCTCAATCACTGCTGTCGACTCTACCAACTCTGTAAAGACATGCAGCCTCAATCCTGCCACTTGCTCCCTGATCGTAGGCCTCAAACCCCTTTCAAACCTCCTCGAACGTAACTCATCTCTAGCCACCAATTCTAGTGCAAAATAAGACAGACTAGTAAATATGATTTCATACTATATGATACTCATCACCCCCCCTGAGTGAGAGCATAGAGCTCCTCTCTGTATAGGTCCCTTGAGGAAGTGGGAAAGTATTTCTCTAGAAAAACCCTCATAAAAGCTGCCCACGTGCGCTCCACGGTATTCCTGGCATATTTTCACAACTCATGGGCATCACTTCTCAGCTGAAAGGCAACAAAAGAAACCCTCAAATCTTCCTCAACTATTTGTAGTGTATCTAAAATCTGGGTCACAAGTTTCAACCATTCTATAGCTACTATGGGATCAGAATCCCCAGCGAAGGTAGGAGGGTGAAGACGCCAAAACTCTCACATTGTAACAGTCACCCTCGGCTTGGGCACTCTCTCTCTCCCCCTAACAGTCTCAGCTAGCTGACGGATGGAGCCTACCATCTCACGCAGCAACTCTATCGCGTCCATCGGTCCTTGGGGAGCATTTGCATCCCTAGCATTTGGGATTGGCATATGCCATTGCCCCAAATCACAGCCACGGACTCGACCACAGCCTCATCCTCTCCGCGCAGACATCACTTCTACACGAAAGGAATATAGAACATGAGATGCATCACGTTGCATTAACATAAACATTAACTGCATAATCACGCTAACACTCAGCCATAAACAATCATGCAAACACGTCTCACATACCGAGGAGAACCAACAAGAGTGACACGTTAATTTGGATAACCTACTTAGATTTCTTGCCAGAAAACACATCGGCCAAGCGCATTTCTAACTTGGCTTCCAAGTTTGTTGATCCAAATGCCGGAACGTATGACTAATCAATCTTAAGGTCCAACCCCCATGCTCATGTATACACAACATCTGCATACTCAACAAGCTATCATACTTATGTTATCAAAACATCTAAACACATATAATCAATCAAGCACACGCCATCAACCTCATAAGGTGATGCACCCTCTTCCCACGACTCTTAGGTATTCGAACCCAGAGCTCTGATACCATTTGTAACACCCCCAAACTCGGGTCACGAGAAAAGCTAGAACCCTTTCAAAACTTAAACATTTTTTTCACATTTTGAAATCTCACAAGGCATGCTCGTTTATAGAAAGGATAAAAACCACACTGAAGCGAAAAATAACACCTAACCTGAGGTCTCACTCTCGAGATGAAACGACATACATGTATTAGATATATCTGTCACAAGGCTTACAACACTTGCTTCTAATACCAAAAACATAAAAAAAATAATACATGATCTAGAAGAAACAAAAGGAAGACTAAAAGATCATCCGCCCCATCCGGCTCCCCTAGATCAACCTGCTAATCAAAAGCACATGAAAAAGGTTTTCAAATCCCACACTGTGAGCTGAAGCCCAATCGAAAGCAGACTAAACATGAAAATAAAAGCAAAGCATGCTAGTAGAATAATATGCATGTCTCGACTCACACGAGCCTCGAAAATAGTTTTATAGTAAGCACATACAACACATGCAACACATGCATTATCACAGGCTTTCACCGCAGGACCACAATCTACCCCTCATTATGCATCTTCACGGGCTTTCATCGTAGGATAGTAGCCTTTCATTATGCATCGTCAACCAGTGTTTACGAGCCCATATCCATGAGCAAATATCACATTCTAGGAAACCACGTCATCCCTCCAGAATGATAACAAAATTAAAAAAAAAACTCCCAAGGCCACCTCACAACCTGCCAAAAAAAAACACCCCTAACAGGAAGTCAGTTGACTGAAGACCACCATTCAGTTGACTAAAAAAGGCTACTAGAATTTGAAGAATTTTCCAGTGTCCCAGATCAGTCGACTGAGTCACCCACTTCAGTCGACTGAACCCTCTCTCGGGAAGTTCGGTCCACTGAACTATCCAGTTTAGTCGACTGAACATCGGAGAAAAACAAACCCTAGCCGATGGAAAAAGATTCACAACCCAAAATTAAACCAAACAAACTTGCCTTTTAGAAAACCATGGACACACACAAGTCTAACAACATTAAAAATAAATCAAAAGAAGACTTTAGAAGCCTTTTCGTTCAACTAAACATGGTCAAAACATGTAAATCATCTATACATGCATTTTAAAGTGGTAAAAAAGCATAAAATTCCACGTAGCACCCATTTAAGACATGAGAGTCTAGGATCCTACCTCGTTGAGTTAAAAACTCGATGCCTCAAACTCGGACTAAAAACGAACTTTGTCGAATTGAAATTTGGTCCAGATGAATGTGGTGCTGCAGACACGAATAGCAAGAATTTTCTATCTGATCGCCAAAAATCAAGCCCAGACCCACAAAAAAGCTAGAGAGAAGGCGGAGGTTTTATGTCACGCCCCAAATTCCAAGTCACGTGAAATACCCATAAATAACCAACCCGAGAATGCACTCTCAATATAAAACATACATGCATTTTATATAATCGCCAAACAACATACATTACACGGCTCCAACGCCAAAAAATGTTACAACATACATGTGACAGAAAGAACAAAAAAAAAGACTACAGCTCTTTCACCTCTCCGGCACCTCCAGATCAACCTATGTGACCGGTACCTAAAGAAAATTAAATCCCACACCGTGAGCAAAAACTCAGCAAAAACTAGACAACACATGCAGTATAAGCTAAATATGCTAGGAAAACGAGGTACAGTTTCTGACTCTCTTTCTCGCCTTTAAAACAATTTTCACATGCAAACGGAAAAGCGAGGATATAAACCATCTTTTGACTCACTCACAGGAGCCTTGAAAACAGTTGAAAAAAATTTTTTAGATCGTGATTCACACCACTCTTAAAAATAATTTGAAAATAGGTTTATCCGTTCCACAATGCAGTTCATGCAATCCATGTAATCTCTCAGACCGAGAGACCTCAACTGCAACAGAACGCAGTACAGATGCGTATAACCAGCGTTCACAAGCTGCAACCATAGTCCTAACACTGAGATAAAGATTCGGACTCCAATACACATTCTCGAGATAAAACCGTATACTATGGGGTAAAACCATAGACCACGAGATAAAATTGCAAACCAAACCATGGGGTAAAATTGTAAACTTTACCGTAACCCACAGGATGAAACCGTCGACCAAAGATTATACCACGAGATAAAACCGCATGCCACGGGATAAGACCACATACAACGGGATAAGATCGCACACCACGGGATAAAACCGCATATTACAGGATAAAACTAAACGCTACGGGATAACATCGAACATTACAGGATAACACCGAGCCAAAACATGCATACTAAACCAGGGTTTAAATGCATAAAGCCACGTACTATCACTATGTTACACAAACTACGTCACATGCTACACACGCGATTCACACAACACCTGCAACTCATGCGACATGCATCATATGCATTAATTCCTCATATTCCACATAACCATGCCTATAAAACTTCTGAGTTTTAAAGCATGCAATCACAGTACACGTAACGATACCAAAACATGTAATCCACTTACATAATCTGTACATAAATAAATAGTTATAAATGCACATAACCATGTATAGCAATACATCACGACGCCACTCGTCAAAACATCACCCGAACAACCCGTCCACATACCGGGATCTGTCCACACACCGGGACAACCAACATCTAACTCGAAGGCCAACACTTGAACCTCCCATAGAATGGTTCTCAACAAAACCCTCCTGTAAACCAAACCATGGACCCACACGTCCCGCACATAACCAGCATGCACACAACCGTGCCCCGACAACCCACACCTAACCATGCCCATCATCCCTGAGGACGACACCTACACAACACCCGGGATCACAACACAATCCCCGAAACCACCGTACAACCAATTGAGAACTCTAAAAATAAACCAATAGTGTTTTGGCGACTAATCCCATATATCAATCAACCGAGGATCATTGGAACCCCTTTGGAAAACAAAATCCAACCACAAAACCACCAACACAGAGCCCAGAACTTCAGTTGACTGGACCCAACCCCGAGTCGACTGAAAAACATCCTGGAAAATCCCAAAAATGCCAAACACACAGTTCAGTCGACTGAACCCACAGAACCATGATCCTGACGATTGACCCCACGGTCTAGTCGACTGAACTCGAGCAAAAACTGGTTTCGAGCTATGGGTTTCAACCTCTAAACCCCGATTCGAGGCCTTCAAACTACCATCCGACACCCTCAAACATACACACGCACAGGCCTAACACCAAGACCTCAAAAGAAACATGTGACACCCGATTTCATTCACCAAAATCGCTGAAAAATAGTTTTTAAACCCAAAAATCTAACTTGATACAAAATCAGATCTACAGCAATCTAACTGTTAAAAATACACACAATAACATGTAGCACCCTTATACAGTAGTAGGGTCTAGAATCCTACCTCGATGAGTTAAAAACTCGACGCCTCGAGCCACGTGCAAAATCGAGCTTCATCGGAATGAAATTTCGTCCAAATAAACGCGTAACCCACTGTGCTAAAAGCAAGGATCCACTGTAGGATAGTTAAAAATTGAGCCCCGGGCCCCCGAGAACTTAGAGAGAAGGCAGAGAGAAAAAGAAAACTTACTGGAGAAGTTTTGAAAATATCTTTTGAAAATATCTAACTCCAGATATTTATCGGCCTCCAAAATATCTTTTTTTTTTTTAATTTTTGAAATTTGCACCACAATGCCCCATGGCCCTGGGAACCTGCCCCGCATGCATATCTAACCACGATCATGCATCCAAAAGCATATAAACTTGCAAATGTGAAAACGCTAAATGCGCGTCGAAAAACGCCGAAAAAGAAAACGGGTCAGCGTCTCACATTTTATTTGTAAAACAAGAAACTTAGCCAACAAGTTTCAAAATATCTCCCAAAATATCTAGCCAAGGCTAATATTTATAGGGCTCACCAAAAATTTTCTTTTTTTTTTACATCACAACGCCCAACGGTCCTGGGATCCAACCCAACATGCATGTCAAAGTTCAAACATGCATGAAACACATATAAAGATGCTATTAAAAGAAATTAAAATAATAAAAAACACATCGAATAAACATCACGAAATTAAAACGAAACCGAGTCTTAGAGATCTAGACTAATTTGAGTGTTTTTTATCAATTTGTGTTTATTTTTATAAAATTGAGTAAATTTTTAAGAAACACCTAAGTCTGGGTTTGAGAGATGAATGTTATACGTAAACTTGTGCTTACGGCATTTGAGTTGCATACTAGTATTGGGATATTTAATTAGAAATTGAAGCTTCTAATAATAGTGTGTATATAAATTAACTGCATCAATTGGAGAGTTTCGTTTTATAATTTGATTAAGATGCAAACAATCCTTATAATCCCAAATTAAGCCTTGTTTAATTGAGTTGATTTTCATAATAGTGGGAAGAGGGATTGTGTGAGACCCGATCCTTTTTCTTTTTTCATGTATATAT
>JAULJZ010134559.1:0-10803 GCA_032270985.1 Heliamphora pulchella | reverse complement strand
AGAACATACGACCATACACAAAACAAAATAGGGGTACAGACTCCGGCGATTTTGTCAAATACCAAAAATAGCCAACTATACTAACAACTTTCAAGTGGGATGGGCCATATGTAATTCAAGAAGTTTATTCAAGTGGTGTTTACAAGTTGGTTGTCGAAGATGGTTTAAGAGTTAGGGCCATCAATAGCAAATTCTTAAAATGATACTATTCTTGAGAAGATGAAAACCCTCGTTGACACATGAGCCTAACATGTATGTTACTCCTGACTCACATGAGTTTAAACTGTGAATTAAAAGGAATGTGGGCAACATAAAAGTCTCCAATAATCGAGGTCAGAAGATCAAGAGTGAAGAGGAAGTTTCAAACGCACAAGGTTTAAAGTTGGGGATGAAAAAAGGAAGCAAAGTAATAAATCTCCATTGGCCAAAGTCTGATATTTTGACACCAGGAGGCGTAGCAATGGCTAAGGTCTTCTAAAATTCTGAGATTAGGGCAAAGTAACAATTCTCTAGAGGCCAAAGTTTGAGATTCCCAGACCAGAGGCGTAGCAATGGCCAATGTCTTCTAGAATCTTGAGACTAGAAAAAAGTAACAAATTTCTAGCGGCTAAAGTCCAATATTTTGAGACCGAGAGCATAGCAATGGCCAAGGTTTTCTAGAATCCAGAGAATAGGGAAAAATACCAAATCTCCAGCGATCAAATTCTGAGATTTCGAGACTAGAGGTGTAGCAATGGGCAAGGCCGTCTAGAATCCCAAGACTAGGGGAAAGTAACAAATCTCCATAGGCCAAAGTCTGAGATATCGAGACCGGGGGGCATAACAATGGTCAAGGTCTTCTAGAATCCCAAAACTAGGGCAAAGTTACATGTAGCGTCCCAATTCCGTGATAATAAAAACCCAAGTAATTTACAGAATACAATAAATCGTTTTAAGAAAATGCTCAAGAGCCAAAGTCCTTTGAATGAAACTTCCTAAAAACAATCCATTTACGTTCTCACAAGAATACCCCAAAAACATTTAATGAAAGCCCTGATTTTGAATAAAGTTCGATAAAAAGCCACCCAACGGAATCTACTCAAGCGGATTTCTCACCACTCAAGCGGCGAGATACCCGAGAGCATACTACCCCAAACTCTAAAAAATTTTCAAAGTGTTAAAAAGGCACCCATTTTTCTCACCCTTAGAACATAATTTTAAATAGACAAAATTATGAAATAAAACATATATTTGATAGTGAAATAATCTCTTTTGATCTAAAATTCCAAAATCAAACCTTCAAGATCACCAGATAACATTCAAGAACAAGGGATTTAACCCATCAAACAAGCCAAATGCCCTCACATGCATACAATTCATGAGGTTATGGACTTAGGGCCTAACAACACGGATGACTTAACCCAGAATACATTAATCCAAGAGCTCAAAAATAAGAATTTACGTTTACACTTTCATTTATTAAAAGATGCTATCAAAGAATATGTAATTCGATCAACTACTCAAAAAATAGTTCTGCGATCATCCATCTTACTCCAACACTTTTTTTCTGCTATCACATGAAATGTTGTTAAACAACATGAGTCGAAACTCGTATGAAAAATATTGACAATGAACATATGTATGGCACGCGAGAATGGTTACACGGGATGCTACATATAAGTCTCTCCAAAACTAATTTTATTTGTCCCAAATCAAGTTCCCGTCACATAATCGAGTTTTCAAGTAATTAAAGGTTATAGTTTAAAGTTCGATAATCTTAATTAAGCTAACCATTATGATTAGTTACCCCACCGTGGTCCAACCAACCCAATATGTTTCACAACCCATAGCTATTCATTCCACCCAAAAGTGGTTTTCCAATCCAATTTATTCAATGATTTAATTACGTACTAAAGTTGGACGACGTCTATAGACCCATACGTATTTATTGCCATCAGGTCACGCAAGACCTGAGAAATAAATACCCATTCTATAATCTGACACGAAGAGCACTCATTTTTTATTTTTCTTAAAAACATTGATGGGTGGGCCTCCCAAGAGCACGCCTTTAAGGGGATTAACCCGAAGGAAGTGCCTACCTTACATTGCACAAGTTTTCGGTCTTTCACCGAGAAGTAATTGGTGCCCAAACTTAATCATTTAATTCGATCACATTGTACTTTAATTATATCATGTTTGTTAACAACCAATACGGGTCCAACCGTCAACCCGGTTCCTCTCGTCAAACCCATGCTATTACGGTTCTAATTCTAACCATCATATAAATTCTCATAATTCATATTTTCGAATATAAAGGCTCAAAAGCCTCAAATTAACACTTTCATACCATTTAAATTCTACGGGTTATTGATTTTGCACCAAAACCCCAACCCATTACCCACCATTTTTCACATATCATTCCAAACATGGAATATAGATGCAATAGGTTAATACAATCCCAATTTATTCAATAATTTTATCAATTTTCAACATACGGGTCCCTTAACCCCAAAAGCCCCAAATTTCATGGTTTTGATTTAAATCCAAACCCTAGCCCAACATTTCTCAACCTCAATCGTGTCCAACGATAATAAGAAGGTAGAATCATGTTAAATCACCCGTAGATCTAAGATTTAACATTCTTTAACACCAAACCCTAACCTAGGGCTCGAAAACACCATTTTCATGCATTTATGTTCACAAAATCAAAAACACAACTCATATTACATATATATTCAAGGATAGTCATAGGTTCTACCTCTTTAAAGCTTTAGTACCAAGAAAACACCTCTAGCAAGATCAAATCACAATAATTTCCAATCGCATGGTGAGAAGAAAACTCCAACGCCAAGCTTGAGCTTCCAATGGGTATTCTATTGAGAGAGGAGCAAGGAATCACCACCAAGTGAAGCAAAGAGAGCCCAAGAACCCTTCAAACCAAACCCTAGCTCTCAACCTCTATTTTAGAGAGAGAGAGGGGAAAGAAAAGAATAAGAGAAAAGAGCCAACCCACGACTTTAAAAAATTTGTTTGTCGACAGTCCACTCGAGTGGACCCTTTATCGCTCAAGCGGTCTTTACTTACCCGAACTCTTTGCCACCTGTTCGCTCGAGCGGTCATTGCTGGGTGAAAAACCCATACAAAAGAATGCAAGCTAGCCCAAAACAGATGTCAAACACCTCGCAATGTCGTTCTTATGCACTACCAAACATTCAGTCATTGGTAGCAACGTTAATATGCTCAAGTTTTAATTCTTACACATGATTTATACATTTAACCATTTTTCACTACGTTTATTATAATTTATTTTCATTAATTCTAAAAAATAACAAGGGACCGGTTCCCTACATTACAAATCTCCAACGTACTAGGGCGAGACAACCGTCTTCGGATCTCCAACGTACTAAGGCGAGACAACCGTCTTCGGATCTCCAACAGACTAGGATGAGGCAATCGTCTCCAAATCCCCAATAGACCAAAGGCGAGGCAAGGCAATAGCCTCCGAATCTCCAACGGACTATGGCAAGGCAACCATCTCCGAATCTCCAACGGACTACGGTGACCAACAGACTATGGCGAGGCAACCGTCTTCAAATCTCCAACGGATTAGGGCGAGGCAATCGTTTCCAAATCTCCAACGAACTAGGGCAAGGCTACTCTTTTTAAATCTTTAATGGACTAAGACGAGGCAACCATCTCCAAATCTCTAATGGACTAGGGAGGGCCAACCGCTAATGGGCTAAGGTGAGGCAACCGTCTCCATAAGAGTTCACGTTCTTTCAAGTCTCCAAAAGAGTTTTTATTCTTGAAAAAATATAGAAAAGAAAGTTTGTTAGTAATAAAAATGTTGTTAGCAAAGAGAGAAGATAGTGTGAGTAAGAAAGTGTTAGAGTGCAAAAAAAAAAAAAAAAAAAGAAAGTGAAGAATGGTTTTGACTGCCTCCAAAAGAGTTCTTGTACCTAAAAATATTTTTTTAAAAGAAGAAAAAGTGTCTTAGGTCTCTTAAAAAAGGTATTGGAAGTGCTAAAAAAAAAGAAGAAAAAAAGGGTGAAAAAAATGTGTAGCAGTAGTGAAAAAAAAAGTGAGTCAATAATTGTTGATGTCTAAAAAAAATTGTGTACTAAAAAAATGTGTCTATCTTAAAAGAAAAGGGCTGTGGCGAGTGCTAAAAAAAAAAGGAAAAAAGAGAGTGAAAAATAAATGTGTTTAGCATTAGTTTAATTAAAAAGAAGTGAGTAAAAAAACAGAAAATTAGTGAATAGTTCAATTTATACGCCGGTTACTGTTTTTTATTCAGTATAAGATTTTTTAACGAGTAAGATCCATCCGCATAAAAGTTTTAACGCGCAAGATTCTTTTGAGACAAAAATACCCTCGTTCCTTCATCGTCTTTTTCATCGTCATCATCGTCCTTCCTATTGTGTTCATCGATTGTTCTGCACCCGTAATTCATAATTCGATTGTGGTATACAATCTCCGACGCAAACTGATCCGTCCAGTAATATGCATTTGTCAAATTCCTCGACATGATTCCGGCGAGCTATGGCTTTCCGACCAAAACTAGTTCGAAAGTGTGTCGCATCGTGACACCCATGTGTTTAATTCATTGCATTTCTGTAACAATTCAGTGTTGTGAAAATGTGAGAGATTGTATATATATATATGAACAGGTAAATTTATCTGTTGGCTTACAGATAATTTTATCTATTTGTAAGCCAACAGATAAATTTATCTATTTGCATATAATGCATAATTACACAAATATATAAATTTATCTATTTGTTATGCATAAAGAACACAAATAAATTTATCTGTTTGTATTATCTGTGTTCATATATAAATAGATAAATTTATCTGTTTGTATTATTTGTGTTCATATACCTAACAGATAAATTTATCTGTTTGCATATTAAACAGATGAATATCAAATAGATAAATTTATCTGTTTGTTATGCATAATAAATAAATTTATCTGTTTAGAGAATATTTTTGGGTGAAAATGTGCAATTGAATCTTACGCGTTAAAATTTATTTTTTGAACATTTGATTGAAAGCCCCATAAAAGAAAAAATACTACCAAAAAAAAAAACAAAGATAAGAGATTTTCTGTGGGATTTCAGCTCCACCTTTTGGGTGAAGCCTCTAGGAAATCTAATTGCCACAAATTTATATTTAACATTTGAAAATATCAAACAAATGTGAGAATTCTACATATAAAGGTTTAAAGTTTTGAAGGTTTTTCCCGCCTATGTTTATTCCTCCAATTCTACCAAACTTGAAGAACATTCTATCCTTTGATTTGAAACCAAGCTGTTAAGCCTTCGATATTTAAAAAAAAGAATCAATTAATTTTATTTTTTTAATTTAAAAATTTCAACAGAAATTATAATTCATTTACAAATTCAATAAAGCTCAATTTATTTCTCCAATTTTTTGTCATGATTTTGATCACAAAATTTATTGTTTACAACAATGTTATGAAAAGAAAGTAAAAATTAGATTATAAAACCAAATAAAACTAAGAAAAAAAAGTCAAAAAGTAAATATATATAGTAAATATATAGCTAATTTTGTTTACTTAATACAAAATGCATAATATATTGTAGATAATGGTCATTTTCCGTTTATACGATTTTCTAGAAACTTAATTCGAAAATCAAACATCAAAAAATGTTCGCATTAATTTGAAACCAAAATTAAAATGTCAATCAAAAAGTTGGGAGTGTTTAGTAAAATTACTGCTAGAAACATATAGATTGTAGTAAAAATTGTGAGTGTTTAGTAAAGATTATAATTTATAATTAAAATTTTTTAAAAAAAGTTATAATTTGTAGTAAAATTTATAAGTATTTATAATAGATTGTAGCTTATAGTTAAAAATAGAAGTTAAAAGATTTGCCAAACACCCTAATTGAACCAAACTATACAATTTAAATAAGTTTGAACCAGTTTATGGAATCCATCAATTTTTTTAAACACCCCCTATAATTAATAAAAGTCTGTTCATGTTGATCACGATTATCAATATGCAATTATTTTACGGGTTATTTTGACACAGTGTAAAAAACTCAAATGATAATTAAAAAAATTATCTGCTGATGACTCCGTGCCAAACAAACAGGGCATTAAACACTGTCCACGCAGAGCCCGCATGGTGAGTTGTCCGCACCGGATTGCAGCAATGAGGTCTCCGGTTCCGGTCAAAGTACGAGCACACGAAGAAGGACTCATTGGGCTCAGAAAACAGCGACGAAGCCGTTCCCGATGAGGACTTCTTCATCTTTCGCCGCTAAAATATCAGAAGCTTTAGAAATTCATAGAATAGTGCGAGAAAGTGATCCAGAATTTGAATTGAAAGGTAAAAATTTAATTTTGTGTTTTGTGAATTGTATTTAAAGTGTACTTATACTGTTTATTTTGAATTTTGAGTATTTTTTAGGTAATTTTTTTTTTTGGATTTGTAGATGAACTGACATTACGTGGGTATTAGAGGAAATTTGGCGCAGCCGAAGTCACAGCGGAAATGGGCGGCTGTGCCGTCGAAGGAGGATGTGCCACCGATTACATAGCCATCTCTATTGCCCTCATCTCCATCATCTCGTACTTCATTTTCCCTTACAATCATGTATATGTGTATATTTGTTCACACCACCCAGTTATGTATCTTGATTTTAATGGCTGTATTACTCTGATTAGGAAATCATATGTCAGTAAGAGTCATGATTGCTAATTAATTTTTTGCCATTTGAAATGACTTTCGGTTGTTTTTGAGGTTTAAGCACTTCTTATATGAGTAATGAGTTTGTTTTGTTTGATTTGAGATTTTTTTTGGGGGGTATGTACTAGTTAGAACTTTGAATAGAAATAAACCAAGTTATGTTGTTTGAATTGGATGGGTGTTTTCTTGAAAGTAAATTTGATGCCAATTATGGTCGACATATGTTCGATCTTAGCTCTCAGTGAATTATATTCACTCTATCCACTGGGGTTGTTGAGAAAAAAAAATTCCATGAACAATCTGCAATATATGTTTCATGTCTTCATCCATTTTTGTTCATGGGAATAAAACAACGCTTTGTTGGGGCATTAAACAAAAAAATCCCAGATATCAAGCTTTGTTTAATGTCCCAACTTAATTTTATCCATTTTTGTTCAGGACCTAAATTTAATAGCCTGACAAATCTCGAGTGGCCCTGAGGACTCAAACTGCTGACCATTGGGAGCAAATAAAGTTAGGGGCTTAAAGGAAGCTTGATGTCTGCTCAATCTAATTGTTTTGTTTTTGCCTAATTATCTTCTTCTCCTTCTTACTTGTTTCATTTTTCATATTTGGTCATATACGTGGAAGAAAATAGAAATAGAAAAGAAAGAAAATCAAAGAATCTTGTGCTGCTCTCTTATATATCTTCATTAAATTCTTTGTAAGTTTATTGTCAATGTATTCAGTTCTATTTTTTAGGGGGGCTTGCTTTGAAGGCTTTCTATGCCCCCTCAACTGCTTTCTTCTTTCAGGCTTTTCACATGGTCAACCTTACCATTTCTAATTCACAAGCTTCCTCGTCCTAAAGGCAGCAGTTTTTGGTTCCCGGCAATTCAAGTTTTTGCCAGCTTCAACCTCCTTTTGTCAATTGTGGTAGGATTGCATTGCCATAGCTTGTCCATTTATGATGACTTTACTGCCATATTTACCCAGAATATATGGGCTTCAGATTAATGGCTGTGTCAACATTATTATCTAATGATTTATACAGATGTCTGTCAATTTCTTGAACTTCAAAAAAAGGCATTGGTGGCAATCTTGCTATATGTGGGCAGGTTAATTACTATTTCTGTTCCATTTTTGTATGATTAGTAACTTTTTCTTTCCATTTTTCAATGTTTGTCTTTATTACTTTGTCTCAAATCGCTACTTGTTCCATGGATTTAGTTTTCTAACAATTTCTTACAGTCTGGGTTGAAGGACCTCTTGGATTTGGTTTGTTGTTGAGCTGCCGCATTGTACAAGCTTTCCAATTGTATTACTTATTTGTCAGGTATGGCAGCATTTTGAAGACTCTAGACAAATTGTATAGTCCAAATTGTATTTTGGTCAATCTGAATATTCAGTTGGGTTGGTTATTGCATGATGCTCCATTTTAATGCAGTGAATCGAAATACAAGGGGCGCTTGAAGATACTTTTGATGCATTACATTTGTTGTGTGGAGCTTGCCTAAACACTTCTTCTTTCATTGCATTGCAATTTTTGTCTACATTACATGGACATGATGGGTGTGGACCTCGGGTGTGAATATGTGTCTTAAGTGGCAAGCTTGTCTAATTTGTATGTTAGGACACAAGGACAAGGCTATATTCATTTTTTTCCTTTCAAGGGTAAAATCAGGTTTCTAAATTAAAATGGAGCATTTTAAATTAGCAGATATAATTAGGTTGAATGAAGACGTTAACCCTAATCGGGTACGTAACAGTTTATTTATATAATAACAAGACCACATGATAAGATACGGTATACCCAACCACATCAGATAATAATAATAATAATAAAAATAATAATAATGATAAAGCTATAATAATGATAAAGCTAATACCCCCTTCAAGCTGGAGCATAAATGTCTAACATGCTTAGCTTGTTACATATGTATCGAACTCGAGGACTCAGAACAGATTTAGTGAAGATATTTTTCAATTGCTCTCCAGTACAAACCAAGCCAAACATAATCACACCGTTCTGATACTCACGTCGAATGAAATGACAGTCAATCTCGATATGTTTCGTGCACTCGTGGAACACTGAATTTTTGGCAATATACACTGTAGATTTTTTATCACACCAAAGTTTTGTTGGGCCATGGCAGGGGTCACCCAACTCACTAAGAAGCTGACGGAACCATAAAATCAAAGATGTCGCCAGGGCCATAGCCCGATATTCAGCTTCTGCACTTGACCTAGAGACCACGTCCTACTTCTTGCTCTTCTAAGAGATAAAATTACTCCCAAGAAATATAGAGAATCAGGAAGTTAACCACCAATCAATGGGACATCCAGTCCAATCAGCATTAGAATACCCTTCCATCATAGAATGACTATGATCGCTGAAATGTATCCCCTTGCCAGGATTATTGTGGAGGTATCGTAGAATGTGAACAACAATGCTTCAATGTGGAACCCAAGGTGCAGCCATAAACTGGTTCACCACACTCATGAGAAAGGTTATGTTCGGTCGTGTCATTGTGGTCAAATAGTTCAACTTTCCAACCATTCTCCTATATCGGTCAGGATGAGGAAAAATTTCACCCTCATCAGGTAAAGTTTTATACTCGGATTCATAGGTGACTCAACCCCCTTTGCTAGTAGAAGCCCTGCATCAGTTAGAATATCCAGCACATACTTCCTCTGGAAAATAAAGATACCGTTCTTGCCTTGTGCTACCTCAACTCCAAGAAAATATTTCAGTTCTCCCAAGTCTTTAGTTTGAAACTGAGATTTCAAAAATTACTTCAGACTAGAAATGCCCACAGCATCGTCACCGGTGATAATAATATCATCAACGTAAACGACCAATAAAATACATCCAGTAGAGGAACGCCTATAAAACATAGTGTGGTCTTTTTCGAACTGTAAAAGGCCAAATTGTTGCATAACCATACTAAATCGACCAAATCGCGCACATGAAAACTGCTTCAGGCCATAAAGGGATAGATGTAGGCGACAAACCAACTGAGACCCCCCTGAGCAACAAACCCAGGAGGTTGCTCCGTATAGACTTCCTCCTACAAATTGCCGTGAAGAAAGGCATTCTTCACATCAAGTTGATACAAAGGCAATGGCGAGAAGCAGCCAGAGACATAAATAGGCGAACATAAGCCATCTTAGCGACAGGGGAGAAGGTTTCAAAATAATCAACTTCATACGTCTGAGCATACCCTTTTGCAACAAGGCGGGCCTTCAAGTGGGTAAGAGAACCATCAGGATTGACTTTGACCGTAAAGACCCATTTGTAGCCAATAGCCTGTTTATCTACTGGAAGAGAAACAAGAGACCAGGTACAGGTGGACTCAAGAGCCTGCATTTCTTCCATTATTGCACCCTGCCATCCAGGATCGGATAGTGCCTCAATAACAATACGAGGAATAACGGCCTGATCCAGAGTAGTTATGCAAGCCTGTAAGGAGGTGGAAAGTCCTTTGTACGAGGTAGTACATAGTGGGTGATCCCTGCAAGAGCGAAAAGATTTTCGAGTAGCAATAAGAGCATTACTGTCAAGGGAAGAATCACTAAACGTGGGGAGAGGAATCTCAGACGAGGAGAGTTTCAATGAAGCTGGCAAAGTGGATGGGGAAGGTGGAGAGGACCCCTCAATAGTAGGAATACTTGCAGTAGAAGATGAAGGAAAACGAAACACTAAGAAATCAAGACTTTCAAGATCAGACCTCTCAACTCCCGACACAACCGAAGTTGACGTATAAAAGAAAGGAGTAGACTCCGCAAACACAACATCCCGAGAGATAAGGAACCGATTTAGTGAGGGACAAAAACAGCGGTACCCCTTCTGAGTCTTAGCATAACCAAGGAAAATGCATTTGACAGCATGAGCATCCAATTTCGTCTGCTGGGGATGGATATCCCGAACATAACAAAGGCACTTAAATACTCTCAAAGGGAGGGAGAAAAGGCTCTTTGATGGAGATAGCACCTCAATTGGAATTTTTCTATCAAGGACCTGAGAGAGGAGGCGGTTGATCAAGTAACAAATAGTCAAAACAGCATGCCTCCATGATTTCTTAGGCACGTGCATCTGAAACAAAAGAGCACGAGCAGTCTCCATA
>JAULJZ010134548.1:0-10803 GCA_032270985.1 Heliamphora pulchella | reverse complement strand
GTGGGGGGAGGGACGAGGACGACGGGGACGGGGTGGGGGGTGGGATGGTGGTTTGGGGGTGGTGGTTTTGGGGGAGACGGTAGTTTTGAGGGCAGTTTTAAGGTGAAACAGTGGTTTCCGTTAAATTGAACGAAAATTTTAACGGTTGGGGTCTCTTTGATGTTAAAATCAAATCTAAGGGGGTGTTAGTGCAATTTTTGAAACCACAAGAGGAGTTTCTGTTTTTGTCAAAAATCTTAGGGAGGGTCAGTGTAATTTACCCTTATTTTAATTTAGGTTTTTTTAAAGTTTATAACTATTTCAATTTGATTTTTTAAAAATTTAAAACTAACTGTACACATGTGTGTATGTCTACTTTTTAGTATATATATGAAGTGTTTGGCAAAATTACTACTAATAATTTTTAATTTTTTATTATTAATTTTAGTTATAAACTACAAGTATTACTAAATACATACAACTTCTGCACCAACTTATTATTATTTTTTTCTAATTTAGTTACAATTTATAATTTTTGCTATAAATTACAATCTATAAACTATTAATTTTAATAATACCAAACACCATCATAATTGGAGCAGAAGCTCAAGCCCTAGAATATAATTTTTAACCATTTTACCCGTCGTAAAAACCTTGATATACCGAGAAAGTTCATTGGATATGGGCCCTATTTGGGTAATCGAGCTTAATGGTTTATTTAACTTATAAGCTAAAAATAAGTTATGTCATCCAAACGAACCAAATAAGCCAAATTTTAAGCTAATAAGCAAATAAGCCAATAAATCAAATAAGCTAAAAATCATCCAAACGAAGTGGCTTATTTGAGTAAATAAGCCAAATGAGCCAAAAATAAGCAAAATGAAGTGACTTATTTATGTCACTCAAACGAAATGGCTTATTTATGTTTTGGCTTATTTGTTTATAAGCAAATAAACAAATAAGGTAGTCAAGCAAATAAGCAAATAAGCAAATACGCTAGTCACGCAAATAGGGCCATGGCTTAAAAAATGATATGGGCTTCTTAGATTTGAGTAGAATGGGCCGAAGTAGTGTGGGCCGACGTACTGTGTTTTGATTGTGATTTCTCTTTTTTTGAGTAACCGAGATTCAATATATACATTTTTGCACCAAAAATAACATTGCTTGGGCTAAGTGGGGATTTTTGATATTTTTTTATTTAAATTTTGTTACTTTTTAGAATCGTGTTAACGAGAAGAGATCAAAAATATAATAGTTCACCAAATGATGAAAAAATTTACTAAAAACGAAAATAAATAACTTAAAATTTGCCTTATTAGCTTTTTTTTGGCTTATTAGGCTTTCTAAAATTTTGACATATTTTGGTAAAATAAACTAAATTACTTCAAAAAAAATAATAATTTGACCAAATAATAAAAAAATTTATTAAAAACGAAAATAAGAAAATAAGTATTATTCCAGAAGAGACCGTTTTTTGTTTAGCTTAATTTGTGTAGTTTTTGCATATTGTTGATTTTTTTTGGACTTTTTGTTTCTATCGGTAATTTTTTTTACTTCTTCAATTCGTCTCAATAAAAGAAACTAAAAAAGTAATTTTTTTTAAATAAAAGATAAAAAAAAATCACTAAAGATAAAAATTCTTAACATAAAATAACGTCGTGTGACCTAATTTGGTAAATCTGTGACAACACAAATTCGATGATATAATATTCTTGTTCTTGAAATAGTATTATTAATCACAGGTTACAGGTCATCAAGTTGTTGCTGTGTTAAGTTTATGTGTCTCTGTTGTGAGCTATGCTAGTGAGACAGTATTTATCGATCGATCGGTCTTTTTACCGATCGATCGGTCTCGTTCGCGAAATGGTGTTAAGTCTTAGTTAAGGTTATGCAACAGTCAAGCTTTTTGAGTGAATTAGGCGTGCAATTCTTTGGAAAAATTCTCTAACAGAAATTTAGGACACTTTTGGTAATTTGTGATTCCAAGATATTTAACTGGACATATGTATGAAATCATAGAAGCTTCATGATTACTATTTAGAAATCTTTTACTTGATTCGTTGGAGATTTGAAAGGATTCTCCAGTGAAAAATACCATAAGTGGATTCTGTTGGCAGACGAGCACTGATTTAGTGTACAAGGATTTGGCAAGAATACTGGTAACAATAGGTTGGGGATCCAACTGAGTATTGTAAGATTTTTTTGAAACCAATACTATTATCATATTACTTGTTTTTTGAATTTGGATAAGTCTTGAGATTTTTACCCTATTAGGATTTTTCACATAAAAATCGCATATCATGTGTGTGATTGTTGTGGTTTAATATGTGATTGTTCTTCATTTACTTTATATGTGCAAATGAAACTTAAAAGATATATATTTTTTTAATTTCAAAAGGCAAAACCATTTTTCAAAATATAACTTAGTTGTTTATGTTGGTTTTTTTTTGTCTTTTCTCAACTTTTTTCGTATCTCAATAAAAAATTATTTTTTAATTCGTCTTGATGAAACGAGTTTGAAAAATATAATAATTTAACCAAATAATAAAAAATTTTACAAAAAATAATAAAGAAAATAAAATAAGTAAATAAGTAATTATCCCAATAAGGAGAATATAAGAGCCTATTTGGCTTTTAGTCTTTTATGAATTTTTTTAAAAAATATTTTGATCAAATATCTTTTACTTTTTAGCCTCGTCTTAATAAGAAGGATCGAAAAGTATAATAATTTGACTAAATGATGAAATTTTTTTACTTAAAGACAAAAAATAAACCAAATAAAATAAGTAAATAAAAAATTATCTCAACTGGAGACCAAATTTGTTTTGCCGTGATTGCGTTGGAAAAGTGAGAGAAAAACAAATAGGTATATGTTTAAAAAAAAATTAATTTGTTTTTTTTGATTTGGTCACAGAGAAGACGAGAAGCCAAAAACGCAATAGTTTCTCTTACATTTTCCTTATTTTCCATTAATTAACTTAACATTCAACCATGGGATGAGATTTAATTAACGTTTGGTTTGGTGACTTGGCTTAAAGTTTGGGTTTTTATTTTATTTTGTTTTTTGAATTTAAACTAAATAAAAAAATATTTATTTAAAAAATTGCTTTAAACCACCACCATGCAAAGAAAAAATTATAATTTGACAATTAACTTTTTATTGACTTTAAGCAAAAATAAAAAAAAGTTAGATATTTTGATAGGAGGACCTGGAAATCAGGGATATTTTAAAAAAAATAAAATAAATCAGCTTCACTAGAACTCTCTTGGCATAATAAGCTTAAAACTTGAGGGCTACCTTGACAAATTATTATTTTTAAAATATCATTCCTTCTACATGGGCTTGCATTTTAGATGTAATTAAGATGGATGAGTTTGAACAGTTGTGCTCTAGACTGGCCCACATCTATGGGCTTAAGTGAGTTGGGTTCAGTTGGCTTAGATTTCTTAGGCAAGGGCAAAAATGAAAACAACTTTTTTTGGCTACCATGGGATAAATGGTCTTTTGTGCTTGTATAAAATTTTGATTTCTATAGTAGTTTTGGGCTTTGATGCCCAAAATGAACTAACAGACAAAATGGCCCAATGGTAAGGATTTCTTCCAAAGATATATGTGAAAAATCCTTCTATTAAAGAAGGGGAAAATTACTAGCCACAAATAAGAAAATTCTTTTAAAAAATTGTGAACAAAATCTCTCTCAAATTAATGAGTATACAAACTCCCTCCACTCAATAGGATTGTGTATTATCATGGTTTGAAAAATTGGATATGTAAAAATACTTTCTAGAGGGCATGGACAATCACAGAGAGCGATGAGTTGAGTTCATCCAAAGAGTAAGAACATCGCTATTGAGTAAAGAGTTTATCAAAATTTAACCCAAAATTTGAAAAATACTTAGAAGTTCCTCTCTCAAACTCAACTCACTTTTCTCTTAGTTTATAATGATTTAAAATTGATGAGCAAGTCTAGACCTATCGAAAATTTTGACCGAATGAGACTGTCAAAGGAGGTTAACTAGCTGTGTGCGAGAGTACAAAACTCTATTTTATTATCAATTTTTTTGTTTTTAATTAATTTTTGACTAAAAATTTAAAAAAATTAAAAATATAAGAAAGTCAGCATAACTCGTTTGATAAAAAAGCCCCAAAAAAAATGAAGAAACAATTAGAACTAAAAAATATAATCAAAACACTAATTGTTAATATACTCTATTTAAACTCTCGTCATGGAATCACATTCTAAAGCACAATAATACTCTACCTTTATAAATTATTTATTATTAAGATAGGACAAAGACTTGCTCAGGAGTTTAGTACTGGAGAAGTAACTAGTAAAAAACTAGTTTAAAAAATAATTTGCCAAACAATCTATTTTAAACTTAACTTTTTTAAATAAAAAGACAAAAAAAAAACAAAACAGTTAAATTTTAAACCAGTTATCAATCAGGTTCTAAAAATACTACATATGAGAAGACTTCAATGGTGGTGGAGAACTAAACCCACCATGCATGGGTGTCTAAATAAAGAGTTAGATGATGGGCTATTGAGAGTTCTATAAAATCAAGGCATTTAAAATACTCAATAAGTGTTGTTTGAAATGTATATATGTTTTTTTTTTGGGTATATGCTTTTTGAGTTTGGAGTTCAATTTATTTATTTTATTTTTTAATAAAAATCTTAAAAATTCTTGCTAAAAATTCTCAAAATATCTTGCTTGGGATTTTTTTTCTTATTTCCATAACTTTGTTTAAGTAAATGTGTTTTGGCTTCTCATTATTATTTTTATTTTTTTATGCATCTTGTTGAAACGAATCTGGAAAGTAGTTTTTTTATTACAAAAATTCAAGAAAGTTCACAAAAAATATGTTTAAATAAAAATAGAGAATATTTTAGTGAGTAAGGCATAAGAAGTTTTCTCATGTTTAAACACTCATGTATTAAGAAAAATTAATTGTATTATTATTTTTGCTATTATTTAAAAGAAATGGTAATTGTCCAAACAATTAATGTAAAGTATGAGACATTTCTCAGTTTTTCCTTGTTTGGATTAAAATAAATACTTATGTATCATAAATTTTCAATGTAAAAAATTTCAACACAGTTAAATTCTTTTTTATATGTGACATGAATAACAAATTATAATTTAACTGAGAATTTGTTTGAAACTTGTAAAAGTGAAGAGAGAGAGAGAGAGAGAGAGAGAAAATATTTGAAAAAAATGAAAGAAATTCTAAAGCAAAGTGTGATTATAATCTTCTAGTTGGTTTTGCAATGAGAAAGAAAAAAAAAGAAAGAAAGAAAGAAAGAAAAGAACATAGAAGAAAAATAATAAAATATTTATGTATGAGAAATTTTTTATACATATTTTTTAGTTTTTCCTTTTCTTGTTTTGTGTACATTAATCTTATGTATGAAACATTTCTCAATGTAGAAGATTTCATCACAACGAAAAATTTCGCAATGCAGAATATTTAACACAACAAAATATTTCTCCTACATAACATGATTAATTAATAATTTATAACATCAACTATTGGAATTAATTTGTTTAAAAATTGTAAAAGATAAGAGAGGTAAGAGACAATAAGCAAAAGGAAGTAAGAGAAACTCTGAAGAAAATGTAATTATAACCTTTTGTTTGGTGCAAAAAAAAAAAAAAGAAAAGAAAGTGAAGAAAGTGGAAGAAAATAGAGCAAACACTAAAATACTTATTCATGAAAAAAATTTCATACATATTTTTTCAGTTTTGTTTTTTCTTTTTGTTAGGATTTTGATCTCTTTCATATTTGGCAAATCTGTAACCAAACGTAAATTTTGATCCATTTTTAAAAATCCCTCTAAGTTGTCGATTCATGACATAGTTCTTAAAGTTTGGGATTTCTTTGTTTCAAAAAAATATCAAAATAGGATAAGATCGATCTGCATCATTACTGTAGCTGTGCAAAGACTACTTGATTAAGAGATCAATTGTGATCGATCACCGATTGCTGCAAAGATATTGCAAACAGTTGAAGATTGATTGATATAAGGATTGATAAGATTCATAACTGATCAATCGATAGCCAAACTGATCGATCGGTCTGTTTTGCGAAGGTCCTTTTAATTCAGTTACATTTAGGGCTGTCGAGAGTTTTCAGCGTGCATATTATCTACATAGGTCTCTCCTTTGAAGTGAGGGATTCCTGCATATTTTTTTGTCAACTGTTTGATGATCCAACAGATTGGTAGCCCTTCAAGAATATCATCAAGCTGCTGATTCACAACCTCCTTATCGGTTCCTGGTAGATCTTGGATGGATTCTCAATATTCAAGTATGAAGTGGATTCCATCAGCAAACAAGTAAGGTTTGGTGTACATGGATTCAGCAATAATAGGTTACGTTCATAACTTGTGGATTCAATTTAGTTTCATAAGTTGAGTGAAGAAGGGGTGGAGGAGGTGAACAATGCTGAAGAGAGTGAAGGTCTTCACCAAGCCTATGATAAGCTCTACAATGAGAGTTACATGTTAACCAAATATAATGTTAATCCGGTCAACAAACTCAAGTTGTGTGAAAAAGAAAAAGAAAAATAAAAAGTCAAGCAAGAGCTCTAGTCATCTTAAGCTAGAGAAATTGACCTGAAATTGAAAATGGATCTTCAATGTACTAACTTTAATGAACGTGAGGAAGAGAGAGACAGAGAGACTTTTATTTATGAATAGTGATCAAATGAGGAAAAGATAAGATCAATCATGTGACTCAAAAGACGGCTACTCTTGTTTCTGTTCAAGCCAATAAGGCAAATATTATAGGTTCAAAAGGGTTTAATGCTAGTCCCTCAACAAAAATAAATGCAAATTCAAGGAGTAAGATGGGTAGGCCACCATTCCACATGGTGAGATAAGAAAGACAAAATTCAACCCAATTTGTTATTATTGTGGTATTCCTGATTATATACGTCCTAATTATAAGGTATTAAAAAGAATGTTTGCATTGCATGGAAACTTTAGACCTATATGTCATTATTGTGGGATAGAAGGGCACATTGCACCAGATTGCATGCTATTGTTGGAGGTAAATTGTCAAGATCATTGATTTGTAAACGATAGTTCGATAAAAAATAACTGGATGGGCAATCGCCGAAATAGGCTCCAAATAAAATTTTTTCGATGTCGAACGATCAAAAATAAAATCCATGCAACCAGAGTTAATTTAAAAGAATACCTTTCGGTCATTTTTTCAATTACGAACTCTTAATTTCCCGAGTTGAAGCTCTGAGCAGACCTTTTACTGTATTTTCGATGTGATTCTCGAACGTAGTGTGAGCTACGATTCTTCGAGAACTGGTACCGACAGAACTTTATTAACCTTAGTCTTAAAAGAAAACTCTTTTAAATGGTTCAGCTTACCCACATATTTATAGGATTACAATAGGGAACTATGGAGTAATTATGACACAGACTCCTAGTGTAACACAGATACCCTCCAGCGGTTTCTGTAAATATGCAAATCTCTCTGCAGTTTTTGTAATTATGAAAATCTTATAACAATTTCTGTAATTTTCATAAAATACTAAATTACAGTTCCTATTACTAAAGAATTATAACTGCACTTCTAACCATAATCTCAAGACCAATTATATTGAGCTCCTGCTAGTAAATGCTTAACTCATCTCCCCACATTAATATTCATGATACCCGTTAATTAAATTTAATTACTAATAATTTAATTTAATTGGCATCTTAAAAATTTTTTAAACCCTTCCGCTTAACTTATTTAACTGCTGGATAATCAAATTCACCTGTAGGGTTTGACCCGGTCAAAAATTTATAAGCTTTCTTAAGGGAGTATCGTCAATCCCGAATAAACAGGACGTGGATTCTGTCAACAATTAATATTCACCATATAATTAATACCGCTATTCAACTCATTGAAAATATTGACCCATATAAGATCGCACCCTATAATGAATCAAAATAACGAATATTAAATGTACGCAAATAATAATTATTTTGAGATTAAGAGTATAAGCACTCATAATAATCTTAGAGTGTGAATTAATTTATATAATCAGTATAAAATTAATTATCCCAGTGTTGTCCCGTTCAGTACACACAAAGTGTACTAGAACAGAGAGTCAAAACAATAGACGACGCTATTATCTGTTCCTCGTAACCAAGACAGGCCTACTAAAACTCCGTACTACAGTCGTACTGATGGTTTGTCCAATTCTATCTATACTGTGAACAATTACTTATATTCTACAAGAACTTATAATCTGGTCTACTGTGTGCAAACCATTCTCTACACACCAGAATAAATATTATACATAATAATGGACATCTATGTATAATATTAAAGAAATGATATTGTATACATTACTCATTAAAATTCTCATAAAATAAAAAAATTAATTTTATTAAAATAAAATTAAACACTAAAACTAACAAAATTCATAATATTTAGTATACAACCATGACAGCTATCTCTCTTAAGAAAAATAGAATCAATTTTGATCATTTGCATCATTCGAAGAGGATAGGGACACATTCTATAGAGTCTGTACCTCTGAAAAATAAGAAAGTCTGGGTTTGTTCTAGAGATCTGAATTACTATGTAGTTCACATTGCCTTGAGAGCTCAAAACTCCCATATGTGGTACTTAGATAGTGGATGCTCTAGACGCACGTCTAGTGATAAGTCAATGTTTGTTATTCTTGAAAAATATAATGGGGGTTTTATTACCTTTGGGGATAGAAATACACCTAGACTCATATGGAAGGGATCTATCGCAGCTTCTAGTCTACCCAACCTAGAAAATTCCCATGTGGTTGACGGTTTAACAACAAACCTTTTGAGCATAAGTCAAATGTGCGACACTCGTCATGAAATTTCTTTTTTTTTAAATTGATTACTTTATTTTGGATAAAAAGGAAAAATTGTAACTCATGGAGTACGTAGATCTGATAATTGCTATGGGATTGTTTCTTTGAATGGTGAAACTTGCTATTCGACCAAGATCAATGATGTTAATCTATGGCATCAAAGACTGAGACACGTGAACTTTAAAGATTTGACCAAGGTTGCCAATAGAGAATTGATCAAAAGAGTTCCCAAGTTAGAAAATTCTTCCAACAAAGTATGTGGGGCTTGCCAACTAGGAAAACAGACTAAAGCTCCTCATAAACGGACGACACCATAGCGACCAAAGTCTTACTGGAATTGATACATATGGATATGATGGGTCCCTTTAGGATAAATAGTTTAGGTGAAAAAAATTATATTTTTGTTGTTGTGGATGACTTCTCATTTCACTTGAATTAATTTTTTGAGAGAAAAATCTGAGACCTTTAGAGTCTTCAAATCTCTTATTTTGAGACTTCAAAATGAGAGAGATCCCAATTTGAGACTTGTAAGATGTATTAGATTTGACCATAGAAAGAAGTTTGAGAACTCTAAGTTTGCACAATTTTATGAAACTCACAGCATACATCATGAGTTTTCAGCCATTGAGACTCCACAACAGAATGGGGTAGCTAAAAAAGAAAATTGAGTCATTTAAGAAATGGCTCATGTCATGCTTTATGGGAAAAGAGTACCAGTAAAGTTTTAGAAGAAGTAGTGTGTTGGAGGATAGATTGCCAAAATTTTTGTTTTTGTAAATGATCATCTGAAAAAATTAACTGGACGGGCAAACGCCGAAACGGACTTTAGATAAAACTTTTGATAACGAACGATCAAAGTAAAATCCGTGCATCCAAAGTTAATTTAGAAGAATACTTTTTTATCAGTTGAATCTTTAACTGCGATTTGAATTCGAGTTGAAACTCTTGTTAGATCGTCTATTATATTCTCTTATACGATTCTTGAATGTAGGGTGGGTTATAATATATCAAGAATGCGTATCGGCAGAACCTGGACAACTTTACTCTTAGAAGACAAGTTCTGAAACTGATTCAGTCTACCTGCATATTTATAGGGTTACAGCAGGGACCTGGAGAGTAATTATGAGTAAGACTTCCAGTAGAACACAGACACATGTCATTGGTTTTTGCAATTAAGCAAACCTCATAGTCGTATCTGTAATTATGAAAAACTAACAGCAGTTTCTGCAATTTTCATAAAATACTGAATTACAATTCGCACCATTAAAAAACTATAATTGCACTCTGACCCATAATCTCAAGATCGTCTTGTATTGAGCTCCTATTGTTAAATGCTTACCATCTCTCTTCACGTTAAGATTTTCGATACTCGCCAATTAAATTTAATTACTGACAATTTATTTTAATCGACATCATAATATTCTTTAAGCCCTTTCGCTTAACTTATTTGACTGCCGGATAATGAAATCCACTTGTAGGGTTTTGTCCGGTCAAAATTTATAAGTTTCCTTAAGGGAGTATCGTCAATCCCAATCTTTCGGGATGTGAATTTTGGCAATAATTAATATTCACCATATAAATAATACCGTCATCTAACTCACAGGAAACATAGATCTATATAAGATTGCATCCTCTAATGAATCAAAATAACGAATATTAAATATACGCAAATCAATAATTATTTTAGGATTAAGAAGATAAGCACTGTTCATAATAACCTTGAGGTGTGCATTAATTTATATAGTAAGTATAAAATTAATTACCCAAAATATTCCGTTCAATACACATGAAGTGTACTGGTACAGAGAGTTGGAATAATAGACGATGCTATTATTTGTTCCCCGTTACCAAGACAGATCCACTAAAACTCTGAGCTACAGTTGTACTGATGGTATGTCCATTTTCATCTAAACTGTGAACATAAAACTTATATTCTGCAAGAACCTAAAATCTGATCTT
>JAULJZ010134528.1:0-10804 GCA_032270985.1 Heliamphora pulchella | reverse complement strand
CCCATCTCAATTGTCGTAGCTCTTACGACCTCTCTAGATAATCCTTTGGTAAAAGGATCAGCCAAGTTTTTACTCGACTTTACATACATAATGGTAATTACTCCATCTTATATCAATTATTTTACAAATTCATGTCTTAGACTTATGTGCCTAGACTTGCCATTGTAAGTACTACTGTAGACTCTTGATAGAGTAGCCTCACTATCACAGTGAATAGATATTGGCGGCATTGGATTAGGCCACAATTTAATGTCCAACAATAAATTTCTAATCCATTCGGCCTCCTTACCGGTTGCTGCTAATGCTATGAATTTAAATTCTATAATCGAATGGGATATACAAGTTTGCTTCTTAGATGCCCATGAAATGGCACCCCCACCAAGGAGAAATACCTAACCCGAAGTAAATTTATTATCTCTTTGACTAGCAATCCAACTAGCATCAGTATATCCCTCAAGTACTGCCGAAAAACTATTATAGTATATTCCTATTCCTTTGGTCTTCTTGAGATATCCAAAAACTCTTCCTATTGCTTTCTAGTGTTCTCCACTTGGATTACTTGTAAATCGACTCAATTTGCACACAACAAAAGCAATATCTGATCTAGTACAATGCATAAGGTACATTAAGATACCTATAGCACTAGCATATTCAAGTTGTGCAACTTCTCTACCAGAATTTTCAAATAATATAACACTTGAGTCAAATGGTGTGTTAAATTCTCTAAAGGTAAGATGCTTAAACTTTAGAAGCATCTTATCAACATAATGCTCCTGACATAATACATAACCCTCACTATGTTTTATCACTTTTATACCTAAGATAGTATCAACTTCTCCAAGATCTTTCATCTTAAAATTTGTAGCCAAATACATCTTGGTTTCAAGTATTCCAATCATGTTTGTACCTATGATGAGCATGTCATCATCATACAAACATACAATTACACCATATTCTTTGGTGAACTTAGAGTAAGTGCATTTATCAGCACTATTGTATCTAAAATCATGAGTTAAAATGCATGAATCAAATTTCTGATACCATTGTTTAGGTGCTTGCTTTAAATCATACAATGATTTTGTTAACTTGCACACTTTTTTTCATTTTCCGAAAGGATTAATCCTTCAGATTGATCCATATACACTTTTTCATCTATATCACCATTTAAAAATGCAGTTTTAACATCCATTTGATGAATATGTAGATGATAAATAGAAGTCAAAGACATAAGAATTCTTATAGAAGTAATTCTGGCCACAGGTGCGTATGTGTCAAAATAATCAATACATTCCTTTTGTCTAAAACCTTTGGCTACCAGTCTTGTTTTAAAAGTTTGTACTGAATTTTCAGTATTGTACTTACGTTTAAAGACCCATTTGCAGCTAATAGATTTTGAACCCGATGGTAAATCAACTAATCTTCAAGTGCCATTAGACATTAGTGAATCCACCTCATCATTGATGGCTTCCTTCCAAAATGCAGCATCTCTGGAAGTAATAGCTTCAACAAAGGTTTTAGGGTCAGCCTCTATACTAAATGCCATAGGCATTTTGTATGTCACATTTTCTCTATCTCCTTCTACTGAGAAAATAATAGATTGAGATAAGATATAGTCTTGATCCAAGCCTTTTTCTTTTCTCACTCATTTACTCCTTCTAGGCTCTTTATTAAGAGTCGTATGTCTTTTGACATTGTTTGGTCGCTCTATTCCCAAATTAGTTAGATTCTGAACTTTCTGTCCCTACACTCCCAGAATCTCCATGAAATTTTTGTTCAAAAAATTCAACTTCACGAGATTCTACAATTGTGTTAAACTGTATATTGAGAAGTCTATAGGCTTTGCTATACTCGGCATATCCAACAAAAATACTTTTCATTGCCCGAGGACCTAACTTAGTCCTCTTAAGGTCTGGAACCCTATAATAAGCCAAACACCCCCACACTTTCAGGTATGTCAAATTAGGCTTTCACCCTTTCCATAACTCATATGGACAGAGATTAGTTTTCCTAGAAATAATACGATTATATAAGAAACAAGCAGTATGGAAAGCTTCACCCCATAAATTTAAATGTACATTTGCATGCACGATCATACAATTTACCATTTCTACCAAAGTATGATTCTTTCTTTCGGCCAAACCATTTTACTGTGGTGTGTAAGGTGCAGATTTTTTTATGTATAATACCATGCAATTCGCAAAAGTTATTGAACTCATGAGAAAAATATTATGTACCTTTGTCACTTCTTAAGACTTTAATTTTCTTATTTAGTTGATTTTCAACTTCATTTTTGTAAATCTAAAACTTGCTGAAAACTTCATCTTTTGATTTCATAAGATAAACAAAAGTTTATTAGAAAAATCTTCTATAAAAGTGAAGAAGTATCTTTTCTCACCACGAGTTAAATTTTCATTCAATTCACATATATCCGAATGCACCAATTCCAAAATTTTAGAATTTCTTTTAACACCAGGAAATGATTTCTTTGCCATTTTAGACTTAGTACAAATTTTATATTTATCACAAACAGAATCATGATAATTTATTAAACCATATCAACTCATATTTTTTATCAATCTAAAATTTAAATGTGTTAATCTATTGTGCCATAAAGAAAAATACTCAACAATATAAGTAGAAATTGTGTCGTTCTCATTAATACTTAGTTTAAACATTCCGTTACAACCATAGCATTTTCCAACAAACATCTCGTTCTTAGTTAAGATTAACTTATCGGATTCAAAAATAACCCGAAAACCTCTCTTACAAACGAGATCAACAGAAACTAGATTCTTCCTCATATCGGGAACATGAAAAACATTCAAAAGAGTCAACGTCTTTCCACATTTAAAATTCAATTCTACATTTTCCTTTTCCAGCAACCTTGGCACGATCATGGTTTCCCATTTGCACCTCTTGGTAATCTATCTTTTCATATATTTTGAACAATGATCTGTCCTTACACACATGAATTGTGGCCCCAGAATCAAACCACTATCCAGAAGAGGTATCTGCCATATTGATTTTAGTCACCATTGCCACAAGAGATTCTTCTACTGCATTTGCAGATGCTTTTTGCTTCTTAAAGCGACATTCTTTAGCATGATGACCCTTCTTGCCACAGTTGTAGCACTTGTCGTTCTTCTTCTTAGTGTTTCCCTTTCTTTTATTATTGGGGAGATTAGCACAATTACCATTACCAGATTCAACATTGTGAACATTAGACTTAAATGAATTTTCTCCCCTCTTGTCTCTAATTCATTGTTCCTCTTCAATACGAAGATGTTTCTAAATTTGTTCAAGGGAGAAGTCTTCTGCCTTATGCAAAAGCTTTTTCCTGTAATTTTGCCAAGTTAGTGGCAATTTTGCTATAATTGCGCCAACTTGGAAAGGTTGAAGAAGTCTAATGTTCATAGCACTGATATTGTTAACAATCGTTTGCAGATCATGAATCTGGTCTAATATCGGTTTGCTATCAGTTATACAAAAATCAAAGTATTCAGCAATCAGAAACTTGTTTGTACCTTGCTCTTGGACTTTATACTTGAATTCTAGTGCATTCCAAATTTCTGTATCAGTCTTTGATTCTTTGTAGAAATCAAATAAGCGATCTAACAGTCCATTCAAAATGTGGCCACGACAAAGCAATGCATCCTCAGCGCGTTTAAACCTTGCTTCTTTGAAGTTGCCAGTTCCGAATTCAGGAGGTTCTGGAATGGCTTCAAGGTTCGAGTCCAGAATGTAATATAACTTCAGCGTTGTCAGAAGAAAAACCATCTTGTCCTTCCAGCGATTGAATTGTTTCCATCAAACTGATCGAGTTTCACAAAGTCCAGGTTAATCATCTTCACGGTTGTTGTGTTCTTCGCTGCCTCCATTCTTTAAAAACAAATTACGTTCTAAAATTATTAGAAAAAATTATTAACAGAATACTTCGAGGCATATCTAAAGGCACTATCTTTAGAACGTAATTTGCCCCCACTACTAAAGTCTGTTGTCGAGTTCTGGCAAAATCGTTCCCATGATACAACGAAGTCTTTTAATTGAAGAACAACAACCAACAAATGTTGATGATCTTACATGAAATCCTTCTTAACAGAGAAAAAAGATTTTTAGTTGAGAGATCATATCTATATTTTTATAAAACGGGTTTGTGTTTTTTAAAAGGCAGAAAGGTGTCTTTTCAAAAAAAATACATCTTTTCAGAAAACCTTTTCAAAAATCAGTTATTTAAAAAATAATACCTTTTGGGCAAAAGGAGCCTTTTGAGAAATAACCGAAAATGATTATTTATTAAATTATTCCATTTAATCAATTTAATATAAATCGTTGATCAGACGACCCAAAATAAAAAGATCAAACGATTTTCAATAAACCGCATGCCGCGCGATGCATGCGAAGGCGTGCGCAAAAATCTACGCGGGATGCGTGGTGCGCAATCGTGGGCTCACCTACACATGAGCCTAGCCCACACTCTTACCATGCACCACACTTTAGCTAATCAAATCATAACAAAATGTTTCTATATATAAACTCAAAAGCTAGCTACTTCCCAACCAATGTGGGATAAAATCCATACCTTTTATACAATAAAAAATGAGCTTAGGCTCAACAACAACAACTCGACTAACATAGGCTAAGCATGTCAGATCTTAAGACACAATCATCCGAGCTCAGAATCTATGCATTTAGGCCTGATGCCGCTATCATCATGTCAAAGTCAATTGAACTATTTTCAGAGTCAGACTGTTAAGAGTGGTTGGCTAGAGCCCATGTAGGACATGAGACTAAGAAGGGCAAGACTCACATGACAAAATGAATACTTATTATAGGCAGTAATCGTAACTCAGCTTTTAGCAGCTGGGATGAGTAGAGAAAGGATAAATCTCGACTCGTCTCGGGTCAAGTCCATCTTTCCCTATAAAAAGTAGATGAACTATAAACACATGTATGCATTCATAATTAATTGAGCAAAAACTCTATCAAAATATTCTAACTTCCTATCTCCCTCTCTAAAACTTCTCTTCAATCCAATCGTCGAAAGGTTCAAAGGTAAAGAACCAGCAGGGCATTCTCACCCTTTTTTGTACAGGCACACATCTCAGACCTATCTAACCAGCAAAGACGAGATCCGTAAATCTCAATCTTTAACCCTCTACATAATTCCTAAAGATTCTCTCTACAATAAACAATAATAATAAGAAGAAAAATTAAATATTAGTCTCTTTTTTATACCTCATAAAAAATTTAGTTCCACAACTTTTATTTTAAGAGATTTAGTCCTATTAAATTTGAAATAATTATATTATATCTAATTTGTTCCTATTTAAGAATTAATCTTCCCCGTTTTAGACAAGCGAAAAAATCTAAGTAATACATTTATTAAACTATCATAACGTTAGGAATGACAAGTGATACTTTTTCATTTAACTAATATCTTAATTTTATAAACTGATAAATATATCACTTATTGCATGGAACTAAAATTGTAAAAAAAAATTACTACTGGACTAAAACTCTATTATCAATTAATAATAAAACTTATACTAAAATTACTCTAATAACAATACATTACACTTCGTACTTTTTTATTATCGATTTTTACTCACATTTGTAATTGATAAGTAAGAATAATAATAATAATAATAATAATATTATTATTATTATTGTAACCACAGTTTGTAAGAAAGGGGCTACTGGTGTGCTTCTTGGTGGGGTTTGTTCACCATTCATTTTTATATATGATACAATTCCTTTATTTTGTAAAATTTGTTTAGAAAATTATTGATACAAAAAATAATTTAATTAGATATCAATATTTACACAATCAGGAGTAATTTATTTTTAAAAAATTAAATTTTTTTAAAAGAATTTATATTTTTCATCTACTTTAAAAATAAATATGATTTAACCATATAACTATTAATATTCAATTACGCAGTTGGCCTTTGCTTCTTGCATAGGCTGCTTTTTACAAATTCGATTGATTTTGATGGGGGTGACATGAAAGAATGGCAAAGTAGGCATCGGTGTTGTTGTACGACATTTTAAGTAGGGTGCATATAGGTTGATTTGATTCGATTTTATATTAAATTTAAGATTGAAGTAATTTTGATTAGTTCCAAATTTTTGAATACAGAACAAATCCAATAATTTTGCAAAACCAAATCAAACCAAACTAATAAAAATCAGGTTAATTCAGTTTGAAATCATGATTTTATTAATTTTAAAAATTATTTTACTCACATGAAAAAAATTATGCGTAAATTTGGGATGGGTCCTATTTTAAGAAGATAGTTGAGGATAAGTCCTATTCCAAAATTTTGTATTCCATAAAGTCATTTTTATAATTTTTTTTAAAATAAATAAACTTTTATACCCTTTAGTAAATTTAATTAGCATTATACAAAAAAAGAAAAGATTTGCAAAATCTTTTTTTTTTTTTGATGGGGTGCAAAATCTATTTTTGAAAATACCGTTTTCCACAATTCACGGCCAACTTGTGTTTTCACGTCTATATAGTGTTCTTCTGAGAAATATATGACAGGTGCATTAGTTCCATAACGCAGCAACCCATTTCTTATTGCATTTTTTTGTCAAAGAAATATATGCAGCCCAACTTTAACTTAATCAGATTTTGGTAGCATTTTAGTAGATTTTGGTTGCATTTTCTTAATCCAACAATGATTCAGGTAGTCCATTCAATGTCATTTGTTTAAAATTATAGAAAATAATACACATTGAGTTAAAATTATAAAAAATAATACACATTGAGTTTTCATGAATAGACTACATCATTTTTTGGTTGGGTAACATGAGCAAATTATACAAATAAAACAATAACATTGTCAAAAATTGTACATATTGAGTTTTCATGAAAAGGGTAGTCCATTTTCTGTCGTTTTTCACCATCTACTTTTTGATCGAATCTATTTGCTTAACGTTGCATAAAATAATACGCATTGACTTAATGTTGCAGAAAATGATACATATTGAGTTTTCATGAATAGACTGCATCATTTTTTTTATTGCGTAGCGCGAGCATATAATACAAATAAAACAATAATATTGTCAAAAATTATATACATTGAATTTTCATGATACAAATGAAACAATACTATTGCCGAAATTATTTTAAAAATGATACACATGGAACAATTTGAATGCATCATTTTATTGTTACATATCATGAGCAAATTATACAAATTCAACAATAGCATTATCAAAAAATAATACATGTGACACAGTGAAATCATAATAAATGATACACTCGAAACACTACCAGTAAATGATACATATGTTATCAAAAAAAATGATACATATAGATGATTGTATTATTTTAAACGTAGAAATCGATGAATAAACCTGGAAACAAAAATGTTCGAATGATTTCTATATCTTCATCAAGGTATGTAACCTTTGTTGGGTTTAATCCCTTCTCCTTTCTTTCTTTTTTTTTTTTTTTTGATCTTCATTAATGTTTTATGCATGTTTAGAGTTCATAAATGTTTTAGATAATGGAAGATTCATAAAGGATTTTTCTTATTGGCGAATATTTTTTTGGAGCTGTACTAAGCATTTTTTGAGAGGTGCAAATAGAAGAATGAAAACAAAGGTGTTTTGGGAAAGAATATTCCAAATAGGACCTTTTACAAAGTTAATTTAATTTTAGTAACTAATAATAAAATGAAGCCTAAAATGGGATTTAATGTCGAATTACCCAAAAATTATTATGTATAAGTTTTAAAAGTTTGAAATATATAACAAATAAAGGCGTTACCCATGAGTGTATATTAATTGGGTCTCGAGTTGTTTCGGGTTAATTCTAAATTAACTTAGGAATCAAACCAATATTATCGATCGGTTCGTCTTTTTTGGAACCCAAGATCAAACTAATTACTTGTAAAAACTTAACTAACTCAACCCATAAAAATTGAATTAGTTTGATTTTTGGGTTTTTCGAATATCATGTGTAAACTCTAATTATAAGGAGTATGTTATTGCTTCTTGCATCAAACAAGTTTATAGCGTAACATCTAGTGATTATGCTTTATTTTTTGGGGCACCGAATCTTTTGGATTTTGCTAGAGATTTTGCCTCGATTTTGATTAGATCCCCGCAAATAGATAATGAGATTGGTCTTCTAAAAATTAATCGAGATACACGTTAATTAATCCAGACATCTTGAAATTATATATATATATATATATATATATATATATATATATACGTGTACAAAATTTCAATCAAAGGTCCCAAAAAATAAATTTTGATGCGCAAAGTCTATCAACAAAAAATTTTACGTGCAAGGTCTAATTGCGTGATTTCTCTCGAAATACCCTACAAATAGATAAATTTATCTATTTTGTATAAATAGATAAATTTATATGTCTACTTATTTATGTCTAACAGATGAATTTATTTGTTTGCATAACACAGATAATACAAATAGATAAATTTATCTGTATTCTTTATACATATTTTGAAAAGATACAGATAAATTTATCTGTGTTCTTTATACGTACTTTCAATAAAATAAATAAATTTATCTATATTATTTACATGTACTTTTAATAAAATAAAGATTATAAATTTATCTGTATTTTTTATACATTTTTTGAAAATGCACATATAAATTTTTCTGTTTTATGATTTTTTTGTTCTTAAAAAATTTTGCGCGTTAAAACTTTTATAAGGACGAATCTTACATGTTAAAAAAATTTATAATTAATAAAAAATATTAAACGATCTATAAATTAAACTACTCATCAATTTTGGATTAATATTACCCCAGTCTCTTGGGTGCACGAATTGAAATGTGCTTACAAATCATCTTTATAACGATTTTGCCCCCGCATGGGCCGCATTCCTTGGTGGGAAGCGTTACCATAATCATGCAAGCATTGTATTGACCCAGGAAGAAATAGGGCAGACCCAAAAAGGGAAATTCACAGCACCCGCTGTTAATGAAACCCCCCTGTTTCCTGGATACGCAAAAACCGAGGTACTTTAATCCACCATGGCTTAAATGACCAAAACGCCCATCCTAATCATCATCTTTTCTAGGCAAACGTATAGCTTTTACCTTTATAGTATTAATTTTAACTTTTGTTATAATTTTTTTCATTTATAATTTTTACTATAAATTATAATAATTTTTTTATTTAAATTATAAATTATAATTTTAATAAAATACTTACAGGTTTTATTATAAACTATAAGATATAAATTACTAATTTTAACAATACCAAATAAATCAACTCAAAAAAATGTAAAAAGTGAATCAAGATTTGTATATTATCTTGTTGTTAGTTTAGTGATCTATTTGTGCTTCAATAATATAATGAGTATTGTATTAATTTTTATTTAAATTAATAGTTTTTCTCTCATTTTTTTTCTATCCATTTTTTTCTTTATACACAAATTTAGTAAAGATATTCTCTCTTTCTAGAAAAGCCTCTCCACAAGCTAAGTGGCCAAAATGTGTTTAGGGAGTTCCTAAATATACTCACTTTTTTATTGGGTACACTTAATGCACTTTATACATAGTGTAATATACATATCTAATATACATATTAAGGTTATATTTGTTTTGACGTAAAATGTCACGATTCAAATTCGAGTCCGTGAACTAACCCCTAAACTCAGCATACATAAATCACATCTATAGTTGATGCCCCAAAAACATAAGATAATATTGTACATATCATTCTAAAGATTTAACCGAACGAACCACGTTCCAAAATTACATTTCCAGATTTATTACAAATGTTAGAGTAATATATATTCAACATTAACTATCTCTTCCATTACATCATGACTTTTCTTAGTTTAATGTACAACAAAAACAAAAGACAAGAAATGGCATCATAGGTCCATCTATTGGCCTTTTCCAAAAGCATTCATAGCTTTGGTGTCACCCTACTCTTCGGAACCTGAAATTTGTTTGACATATACACATGAGTCGAAACTCGTAGGATAAAAATTAACTCATATATAATGTATGATTTGTGAGTTGTGATACTCTAATAAATATGCGCATTTTCACCAATTTATTTCTTTTAACACACACACCCACGCACACAAAATTACTTTCATGTAACTATTTATTTTTCATCTATAAATCATTCATTTTGTTTTTTCGATTTTCACAAAATCGTATCACCTCTAATAAACTAGTATCGTGTGCAGGTTATAGAAACTTCTCCCTATTAATTTTCAATAGGTTACGCAAAGTCATTGGATAATAGATAGCTCTATAACTTACCACGACACAACACCACATTTCGGGAACTAATCCGTGGGCATGTGGTCCCCATCTTGAGCAAGTTTATGGTCTTTCACCACGGAGCCGCTAGCCCAACTTAATCCACATCAATCCATACAGTTCATTATTGGTTAAAAACCCGGGAGTCCAACCCACAAAGGTTCCTTTCCCAATTATTGCCATAATACACCATTTTGATTTCAAACTCAAATTTTCTATTAAATTTTCAAATCACATGTATCACAACTTTCATTACATAATTTCTCACCATTCACATCATTTTTTCCATGTTACCAAGTACCACAAACACAAGGTTAATAGCAAAAAGATCACATCATTTTGAAAAGGTAACACCCATTATGTATATATATACATATCAATTTGAAATTCACTTTTATTGTAGAAAAAAACCAACCAATTGTTGCTTTTTAGGAGATAAATCAACGTCAAAATAAATACATGCTCGGTGATCCAGAAAATACATCTTTATTTACTTTCAACAAATTAAAATAATATGAAATTACAGGAATATGAAAT
>JAULJZ010134517.1:0-10805 GCA_032270985.1 Heliamphora pulchella | reverse complement strand
CTCTCTCGGTAATCTCTCTCACTCTCCCGTTTTCTCCTTCTCTCTCCTCCTCCACACCACGGGAGGACAGGTGTGGATGGCGGTGGCGGTGACTGGCACTAGTGGGGAGCTACGGCGCCCGTTCTTCCTCTTCCTTTTTTTTTTCTTTTTTTTGAGCTATTACACTCACAATCAATTGTAAAATATAAATTATTTCTCGATCGATAACGTTCACTATCCTTTTGATGACCTAACACTGCTAGTGAACGGCTTCAATCGCTGATAAATTACTCTTGCAAATTCAAACTGAAGAATTATTGTTTTATAAATTTTAAAAAAAGAAACAGATTTGATGCCCAGGAGCAAAATTGGAACAAATTTAATGAGACAAACGGAACTCTAACGGCGTTAATTGCTAAGGGGTGTTTGTGTAATTATATTTCAGTCTGTAAGGAGTATCAGTGTAATTTGTCCAAAAAAATAAAATTAACTGTATTTGACCAAAATTTTAGGGGAGGTCAGTGTAATTTATCATTTTTTTTAACTAAAAAAACAATGGAGTAAAAGAATTTTCAATGTAGAGTAGCTATTTTTACCTAACTGAGAAGAACGAAAAGGGCTGTGTCTGTTAGGGTTAAATTAATAAATTTACAGGAAAAGTTAGTGTAATTTTAGAATGTAAAAAATATATTTTTATTTTTATTAAAAATTTAAGAAGAGATCAGTGTAATTTACTCAAATTTTTAAATGACTTTTAGTTTAAAAATTAACTTTTAAAATTTATTACTTTTTAAAAAAGAGAATGTTTACTCCCATTAAATGTATTTTTTGTCATACGAAAGGATAAGAATATTCTAATAAAAAGTTAATTCTATTTTTTTTAAAATTAGTGCTAATTATCGTTCATTGGATGCGGTTAATAGTCTAATGAAGATAAAAAAAAATTAATATTAATACACTTTTGGGTGTGAGGCCTACTACTTTCACAAATATCAATATACTTTGTACAGATATCTATACATTATATATTCTTTAACCACCGTTCATTAGATGATGGTTAGTATTTTTCTTTTTTAAATGGTTAGTATTTTTCTTTTTTAAATGCCAAAAAATCATTCCGAGATCTTAAAATTAAAAGTGAGGATGTATTAAATATTTTATGAATATTAATTTTTAAAAAGTTATTCCGAACAAACTTCAAAAGTTAAAAAAATCACATTATCTCAAATAGGTTTTTTTTTTCTCTTTTCAGAAACACGATTAAATTTATTTTTAAAAAATTAAATTTTAATGCATCCAAACGGATCTTACCTAGGTAGTTCATAGACGACTGCTTCAGGATCATGCAAAATCCATGGTTGCCCAAAGGGACAGAACCAAAAATTTATATTGCGGCAAGACAAGAATAATTTTTTTGGCCTAAAGTTATGAAGTATTCAACTTTTATTAGAGAATAAAAAAATAATAATAATATAAAGCATAATAAATAAAATTAAAGTACATTCAATTTAGAAAATATATAAATTCAACAAAATATCACGTTATAGTTAAACATTTATACATTTAAAGCTTATTATTTATTAAAATAGAACTCGTTATTTTTTTAAATGTCCAAAGTTTTCCCATAATAAATCTACAAATCTAAATAAAAATCATATAATAAATACAAATACATAATATAGATCAATCAATTGATAGACACAGGCATCAATAAAGTACTTTTTGGTTTAAATAAAAATAAGCATATCAAAACCAAATTATGGAAAATGGTAATTATTTTGATAATTGTTTTGACACATTGTGCTAGTACATTTTATGTGTCTTGAACAGAATAACATTGGAGTAATTAATTTTATACTGACTATATAAATTAATTTACACCTCATAATTATTATGTAACACTTTAACCCTTCATATGGCAACGATATTGTCCGTTTTGGGCAAAAGCCCTCACAATTTTATTTTTCCCATGGGGTCATCCATCCTTGCATTGCCCTCGCTTAAGCACGCTTAACTGCGGAGTTCTGCTAGGGTCTCCACCACTTGGGAAAAGGGCTCGTTGAAGGTAAGGGTTCAAGATTTTTCTTTTATAACCCAGGACTCCCTCTCTCTTTCCGATATGGGATACTAAGATATCACAATCCACCCTCTTAGGGCTGCACGTCCCCGTGCAGTTGCCTGCCAGCTCCGGTAGCCTGCCAGTCCTTATCGAACCGCCCACTCAGTAGCCCGCCCACGTATCACTCGAGATGGCAGGAGCCCACACTCGGAGGTGAGAAGAGTCGGCTTTGATACCATCTGTAACACTCCGACCCTTCACATAATAACAATATTATTCGCTTTGAACAAAAGCCCTCACGATTTTGTTCTTCCTAGGGGGTGGAAACCCTAACAGGACTCGGTGTTACAGATGGTATCAGAGCATGAATGGTTTTTGTAAAATAAAATAAAATAAAAAAAACAAAACAAAACAAAACCCAGTGCAAATGGTTTCAAAAACCCAGAGTAATGTTTTAAAATCCAGAGCTTAGGGCATTTGCATCACTTTTGTATGCTTTTGTGTACTTATAATGTTTTAGATGTATCTTTAGTTGGGTAAGTTAGTAGTCACTATAATATTTCTTGGAAAATGGGCCTCGGGTGGCATAGATACTTTTAGAAAAGACCACCCTGATATACCTGCCTGACACCACCGCTGTGGAAACTGTGTAGGGCAAACCTTTTGACTCTAACCACTTATAAAGATTCTAGCAAGTTTTTTTGTAGGGGAAGACAAAAGACTGTATTACTTCAAAAAAAAAAAGGACCAGACTAACCGATGCCTTGACAGAATTTAGTTCCTCACACCCCGACACTGACCCCTTCACATCTGTTGAGTATTGAATATTGCATAAGGTTGAATATTGTTTTCGAAACCTGTTAGCCAGTGTTGTATTTTTCTCTTACGTGTTTTGATGATGTAGTGTAAATAAGTATTTGATTTTACTTGTATTACTTTTGTGTGAAGTTATAGTAGTTGCAATGTGAGATAATACGATAATTTTAGTTGACCATCTAGAATACGCTGACCAATTTAGAAACAAACTCAGATAGTGGGATCCGTTGTCCTTCAATCGAGCAATTATTCTTGAATTCCAGTCGGAAGAACGCTTGATCACTGTTTCTTCTAATGGGAAGTCATAAAAAATTAATCGAGTTGAATTTATCCTTTAAGACACCAACTCTACCAAAATAGGAATTACTAAATGTTTTACGCCAAATATTGATTCGTTTGACAAAAATTGTTATCCTGACCACAAGCTTTATAAACTGCAGTCCTAGCTTCGACCAACAACAATAATTTGTGATCGTTCATTCTAATTCATTTTAAAATGACGATAGTTCTTTTTAACATTATCCTTTGTATTTTCGTAACTTTTGATGACCTACTCTATCGGGAGGAGTAAATTGGTGAACCTTCCTATCCTTAGAATCCTGACCAGGGGAGTAGACTTGGATGTTTGTACTGAAATACGTTTGGCGCCGACGTAATTTCAGGGCAACTATATAGTCGGTTGCCTATTTCTTTATCTCTCTTTTTTGAAATCTAGCTTTGATAACTCAATTTGGTTATGAAATTTTTCTCGATTCTCATGTATGTTCTACAACCTAGGAGTCATTCTTATTTCATCCTAAGAACTTGTTTTAGAACATCAGTAAGTAACAATAATCAATAAGAATTTAGAAAAACTTATAATCAGATATCGGGAGAAAAATTAAAACCAAACCAATTCGGGTGTGTTACAAGAGAAGAACAATTATAGAAAATTTAGGTACCCACGTGACGTTGCTCCAATCAACAAAGGAATGTTGGAACTATAAGCCAGAGGATCATCTTCCATAGAATCAAAAAGAAGTCGGAAAGACCACAAGACACGAAAGCATGAGTCAAAAACCAAAACCACATGTTCTAGAAAAATACTTGTCCTAGTACCTAAGGACATCAATTCCCGTCCTTCCGTATCCACCCTCATCGCCAATAAACTCAAGCCCAATAAATCTTTAAAAAAAGGTATCAAGAATACCTTTATTCAAATCTTTTCGTGTAAGGTACGACGTTTTTTTATCTCAAGTAAAGTTTGAGTGACCAAAATTTTAAAAGTGGGGAGAATGCGATATCTCGAAATATATATATATATAAACAAATAAATCAATAAATAAAATAATAATTGCACGAATAAATTTTCGGTTACGACCGTTGATACATTAAATGTGCGAATAATAATATTTAATGTGTATATATATATATATACATATCATAATAATGATATGTATTTAATTACAATTTTAATAAGAGAATTAATTGATATTTAAGAGGTGTATTATACATTAATAATAATATGTATTAACTCTATTACGTGTATACACGCGCACATATTTATATATATAATTCAATTATAATGTAAATACAAACTTAATTAGAGAATTAATCGTACTTAATATATTGTAACCGGTGATGTTTTAAAAAGCCATAAAGCTTGAGAATTAAAATAGAGCCATTATTCGGAGCCTTTAATTAGTGTAAATAACCTAAGCCTTCACCATCCGCATACATACATACATACATATATAACAATTATAATAATAATAATTTGATTGTAATATGAATGCAAACGTAATTAGTAACATTAATAACCATTATTTTAGAAACGGTGGGATAGTTTTAAAAACTCATTAAGCTTGAGCCATTTACTGAGCCTTCATTAGTTTTAGTATATGTATATATAGTAAGTTTAAGTTGCCTCAGGTTGCGTCAGTGTAAGTTGAAGTATATGTGAGGTAGCTCTTTACTAAATTCTGATTAACCATTTAATGTATATATCATTCTAACACTGTATAATAATTAAGAGTTTAGATATCCTTGAATTCAAACTACCTGTGCTAATGAACGTTGAAATATTTCAAGTGACACATGGCAGAATGAAGAAAGTGATAGCTACGAAAGAAAGTTTAAAGTTTATTTCAATTATTGTATTGCATTTTAATTCTTATATTTAATTATAATATTTGAATGTTGAATGCACTGTTAGAAGCTCTGGGAGTTTTGAAATGAATTATTGAAAATGTTAATGGAATGATTTCTTTTAATGAATATGTTACCTTTGTTTCAACACTGGAATGACTTGAATGAGTTTGTTTAAAAGAAAAAAAAATCAGTCGACAAAATTCAAAAGAAGGAATGAAAAATAAAAAAAGAATGATCGAAGTCTTTGGTGGGTTTTGATTCACTGGCCGGTTACGAACGCCATATATGAAAATGAATCGTGACAAGGGCAAGACCCAAGCTTTTGTATTTTCTAACAACCGGGTTAGAGGGTGTCTTCCCTGCCTTTCTCTTTCTACAAGTCCTTAGGAGAGAGGCAACCTTCTTCGAAAGGTGAGATGTATCCATCGTGTGAGCTACATGATAAGACAACTCATAAAAGAAATTTGGGACAGCCTTTTTCTCTCACTAAACACACAAAAGAAAACAACGCCCATAATTTTCAACTGAAAACCACTAATTGAACACCACTAGTTTTAGAGCTAAACCAGGCTACTTCATGCATGGGGCACACCTCGGCTCCATAAGCTCATCTCAAAAGAGTAAGTTCGGTACTTCCGCCCTACCTAGTTGTCGGCACTTTGGCGTCAAAGAGTAAGTTCGACACGTCCGTCCTACCTGGTTGTCGGCACTTCGGCCTCAAAAAGTAAGTTCTGCCCTACTTGGTTGTCGGCACTTCGACCTCAAAGAGTAAGTTCGGCACTTCCGCCCTACCTAGTTGTCAGCACTTCCGCCCTACTTTGTTGTCTGCACTTCAGCCTCGAAGTGTAAGTTCGGCACTTCCGCCCTACCTGGTTGTCGACACTTCGGCTTAAAAGAGTCAGTTTGACACTTCCGCCCAACTTGGTTGTTGGCACTTCCGCCTCAAAGAGTCAGTTCGGCACTTCCGCCCTACCTGGTTATCTGCTCTCTCTCTAAGCAAATCTAAGCCCTAGCTCCGCCTAGGCACTCTAAGCCCTAAGTCCGCCTAGGCATGTTAAGCCCTAGCTCCGCCTTGGCAATCTAAGCCCTAGCTCTGCCTAGGCATTTTAAGCCTTAGCTCCGCTTAGGCACTCTAAGCCTTAGCTCCGCCTAGGCATGTTAAGCCCTAGCTCCGCCTAGGCAATCTAATCCCTAGCTCCGCCTAGGCATTTTAATCCCTGGGTCGCCCAGGCATACTTCGAAGTTCTCACTCGACAGCTAAAGTTCTGGTTCAGCTAGATATTCAGAGTGATACAGTTGACCAGTCTACACAACAAAGGATCAAGACACTTTGCAGCTTCCACATCCTCCTCAAGAAGCACGTAGAAGCTGGGGGCTATTATGGGGAGGAAATATTCCTCCTAGATATAAAATTTCTTAGGAGTCACATCACCATCCCACCCCATCCCATCCTTGCAGAGATGGGACCTCTCTCTCTCTCCCTCTCACTCTCTCTCTCAACATATACCCCTCTCTCGGTAGAGAAGTGGAGGCTAATGTTTTGAAATTCATATATTTCTCTCTCAATCTGTGGACTGACTTGGGCGTCGGAGACCCTCTCTCCAGCTACCGATCGGGGATTTATTTTGCAGGAACTCGGTGGACGAAACACATAAAGACTGACGGTCTTCTTCCTCGTTGAACCTCGCCGTTCCAACCTACCAAACAAATTCAATTTACAGGACGTCACCGTACAACTCTATTCATAGAAATAAATAAACTGGAAACTTGAAATTATCTAAAAAGATTAATTCAATCCAAAGATTTTTAATTTTAATATTAGCTAAAAATTATGTTCTAACTAATTCAAAAAAAAATTTCCCAACAAATAATCCTCTGTGTGTTTTTTTGGCTGAAGAAGGCCATCCCTGTCCATGATAGATCCTTGAAGTCTTCTTGCATTTCGGACTCTCTCGTTCTTCGGATCTTAATTTTCTTTTTGCACTTTTAAAAACCGTCCTCCTCTTTAAGAGTTAGGGTTGATTCGGCGACGGTAGAGCATTTTGGTTTCTTAGAGTTCGCCACGTGATTTCTTGTCAAATGATACATTTAGTTTTTTAGACGATTATCGATTACGATGTGCTTGGTTGAGTTTCCTTACAATGAAAATATAGCTTATATAAAAATTTTGTCCTAAAACTCTATTGATAAAGAATTATTCTTACCGTATTTATATTCACCCAAAGGCCCTGTTTGTGTAAACTACTTTATTGGCTTATAAGTAAAAAATAAGTTAAGTCACCCAAATAAACCAAATAAACCAAATTTTAAACAAATAAGAAAATAAACTAATAAGTTAAATAAGTCAAAAATCACCCAAACGAACCAAACTTATTTAAACAAATAAGCCGAAAACCATCCAAACGAACCAAGGTTAAACGAAGTGGCTTATCTGTGTCACCCAAATAAACCAGCTTATTTGTGTTTTGACTTATTTACTTATAAATAAATAAGCAAAGAGCTGCCTACCCAAACATGCCCATAGTCGAAATTATATTATATTTATCTAGCCAAATAATAATAATAATAGTTATTATTATTATTATTATTATAATTGTTAACCAAAAACAAATTGACCTTATTCGAAAGAAAAAATTCTTCAACGTATCAAACAATTGTGTGCGGCATTCTTAACCGTGTTTCAGAATTTCGTTAGAAGATGAAATAAAGATAATTCAAAGCAATAAAAATGAATTTTATTACTTTGATCGAAATAGGAACCGATTACAATAGGAACCGATTACAATACTTACAAGCTACGAACTACTGCTAAAAAAAAGAAAAAAAGATATGCTTTGTGTCGAATTGAGGATCCTTAATAATTAAAAGTTCACATATTTATAAAGAATTCCATAAAAAATTATCCTTAACTTCTAATAAATTTTCACAACTACACTACATATGAAATGCTTTCTACGACACGAAGTGCCATTTGTAACTATCATTAACCGCCGCTCTCTTTCTTAGTTGTCACTTGTCATTATTAATAGTACTCTATATGAACATTTTAAATATATAATTATTTTTCAGTAAGTCTTTATAAATTATAGTAAACTATTTAAATAAAAAAATATTATTCTCAATAAAAAAATTATAAATTATAGTATAAACAATAATCTCATTATGTGGTAATAATATATGAATAAGAGTCGTTCTACCGGTCCTCTATAGTTTACCATAGAGAGAATGGCATGAAAAATTTATCATTTGTCTTCATGTGTCATGAAGAGGCCAACGATCCAGTCCAAAATGTCAACTGCTTGGGTTATATGCATTTTTTTTTATTTTTGGGGAGTCAAAAAAATAATTATTATAATAAGATATTTCTTATTATTTATTTTACATACTTTATTGCTATTTTACAAATTGTTAATTTACATGTAACGACTCGATAATTCAAATTAAAGAAAAATAAGATAATAAAATAAAAAGTTAATATAATAACAATAATAATAAACAAAATAAAAAAAATACACGTTCATGTGCTTATTTTCAAAAAACATATATTAAAATATTTAAAAATTTTAGTTTATTTTTACGTGTTCATTTCAAATAGCTTTTCGTCTTAATTTTTTTCATAGATATGAAGAGAAGCTTGTTTAGCCCAAAATCCCATTTAGACCAACCAATTACCGATTGAGCCCATATTAAGCAAAAAGGCTCAATTCTTGAAAATAAGTCCAATACCCAAAAAAAAAAAAAAAAACTTTAGTTTTTCTTTCTTTTTTTTTTTTTTTGCATACTCTTAGTACTTTTGATGCTTTGAATGTTACCTAAAATTTAAGGCGTCTTAGTACAAAATGTCAAAACAAATAAAAATAAATAGGCAAACAAAACTAGTTAAGAAATGCCAAATTAGATTCAACAAAACAAAACTGTTCATGACAAAAAGTTAAGTTTATAACAACAAAACATATTTTATAATCTAACAAAACATTTTTTCAAAATATAGCAAAAAGCATGTTGAGAAACAACAATATCAAATCTTTTGTTTCCTTTCATGTTCGTTTTCTTTTAGTGTCGCTGCACAATTTATTCTAAATATTGCAGAATTACTACCAGTCAAATTATTATATGGTTTTCATGAACCATGTTGAATCTAAATCAATAAAAAAAATGAATAATCATGCAAATTATTAAGTACAAGTAATATAATTGAACTCCATAAATTAGCAATAAAAATGTATACAAGAGATTTATTACGATAATCGAACAATAAATTTTTAATACTCATATTTAAATATTTTCTTTCCAATAGCATATTCATATAGCTTTTTGATTATAACATATATGGATGGTGTGGCAACATGATAATTCATGCATCGACGACAAAATATGACAAGGGAATCATTTATGTGTTATCACACCAACCAAGCAGGCCTCTTCATATAATGTGATGACAAATGAGAATTTTTTTATGCGGTAAACTATGGAGTATATGTAGAATGACTTTAAATGAAACAGTCCAACAAAAATATAATTATTTTATTTTTTAATTATTTTTAAAATAAGTAATGGTAATTGTTATGCGTGATGATCAGACTCTAAAAAGTAATATAACAATCACACGTAAAATTTCAAATTAATTTTGAAAAAGAGACTTGACCACTATTATTTATTTATTTTTTGACAAGATTTATGATAGGCACAAAGATTGATTTAAGTTTTAATTTTTATTTGATATTTTTTAGTAATTTTTTTACCTTTTTAAAAAAAGATATTTATTTTTTATTGCTTTTTTAATCTTGAAAGAAATTCTGAAAGAATTTCCGTTTAGTTTGGTTTTAAAACAATATTAAAAATAAAAATCCCTTTTAGATGCTTTTACCTTACTTTTGTTGTTTTATTTGATTTTTATTATTTGTGAAAAAAAAAATTAAAAATATATATTTCATGAAATTAATAATTTTTTTAAAATTAAAGCGAAATTGTGTTTAAAAACAAAAGCTCTTTCAAACTTTTGTACTAAGGCCCCGTTTGGCAACTTGGTTCTAAGCTAGAATTTTTGCTCAAAGTCATTTTAAGTCAAATAAATAAAAAATAGTTATAAAAATTTTTGGAGAGATTTAGAGCTAAAATAAGTCAAAAATTAAAATTTTTTTATTTATTTTTATATAATTTTATATTCAATATAGATCTCGTTCGATAGATTTCGACAAGCAAATTTTAAAAATATAATTTATACAAAAAATAAATATGTACAATAAAAATTATAATATTTTTTAAAAAATATATAAAAGTTAATAAATAAAAAAGAAAAAAAATTAAAAGCCAATAAACAAAAAAACAAGCCAAAAATATGGCTTATTATTTATTTTAACAAGAAAAAAAACTCCACTTAAAACTAATTTAGAAACGAAGCCTCTATACCTCCTGGTCCACCCCGTTCCATTTGCTTCTGTTCCGTTCCCTTTGGTTCGTGGTTCCAGGTTGGATTATTAAGAGGATGGGGTCACAATAATGTTATGCCAGATTCAATAATGTTATGCGTCATATTTTAGTTATCATATTTAATAATTTAAGTAATAATTTAAGTAGAGTATGATGCACAGTATGATGTGGTAGTATACATTTCTAAAAATAAATACTTAGTTTGTAAAATGACAAAAATACTATATATAATATGTTAAATATTTAAATATGGTCATCAAATACCTCTATTTGGAATCACTAAAAAAATAAAAAATAAAAATTTTTTTAATAAAGAAGGCTATCTTTTAAGCTATACATTTACTCTTTCTTTTTTATTTCATACTCATATAAAGATTCACACCAACGTTTG
>JAULJZ010134506.1:0-10805 GCA_032270985.1 Heliamphora pulchella | reverse complement strand
CAGTAGCAAGGATCGAGAACACCTTGAATGAGACACGTGGACCTAGGGAGGTTAGAGCACAGCAAAGCGGAGCAGAGCCGCAGTCAGCTAGGCACCCTAGCAAGAGGCAGAGGTCCTCTAACCCTGGTTTCCATCCATCTGGATTACCATAGTAGTTTTCTGCACCAACACCATCTGTGGCCTCATCTGGAAGGCCTCATCTGGAAGTCCAGAGCAGAGGGAGTTGATTTGCTATCAGTGTGGACCGTCAGGGCATTGTGCGGTGGATTGATCGTAGCTGAGGAAGTCCTAGGGTTCAGTATGGGTTTAGTCACAGGGGAGGGAGCTATAGATTTGTTATGGATGTGGCCAGCCAGGACATATTCATAGGAATTGCACTCAAGGAGGCAGTGTACTGTGTACGACAGGAACACTAATGAGTTCATCTGTGCAGGGTCAACCAGATTACCAATAGCAGCATCTAGCAGTTCAAACTTCCCGAGTTGCAGATGGGGGTACTTCTGTTCAGTCAGTACGGTAACCAACAATGCCAGGCTATGGCAGACAAACTAGGATGATGCAGGGCAAAGTGTGTGCCCTCACAGATCATAGTTCTTCCAAGGCACCGGTTGTGCCCGATGATGCTGCTACCCCTCCAGTGAGTAGAGGTACTTTCTAAGTGTGCAGACTTTGGGTCAGTGTTCTTAGCGATACGGGAGCATAGTGTTTCCTCATTTCATATGTTGTAGGGTTGGTGATAAACTCCGTGGGTGCTGTGCTGTGCTGTGTTGAGACATCAGTTGGTGAGGATGTGAGGTTGGGATGAGTTATAGATCCTGTATCTTTGAGATAGTTAGTCGTTGCTTAGAATGTATGACTTTGTTTGACCGTATCCTAGGAACAGTTTGGCTGACCACCTCTCGTGCCTGTGTTGATTGCGATCGAAAGTGTTGTTTTCTTGTAACCTTGTGTTGAATTTTGAGGACGAAATTCCTTTAAGGGGGTAGAGTTGTGAGACCCTGACCATTTTTTTTTTGGCTTTTTTCGACGCGTGTTTATCGTTTTCATTACAGCATGTTTATAAGTATTTTTATGCATGTTCGGGATTAAATATGTATACTGGATTAGTTGCTGGGGCCCTTGGGCGTTGTGGTAAAAATTTTTAAAAAATGATATTTTCGCGAGCCTATAAATATCTAGCTTTAGATATTTTCAAAACAAAAATCTCTCTCTCAAGCTTTGAAAACCCTAGAAGCTCTGCCTTCTCTCTAACTTCTCGGGGGCTCGGGACTTGGTTTTCGACGATCAAACAACGGATCCTTAGTATCTTTATGGTGAGCTACGTGTTCATCTAGATGAAATTTTATTCTAACAAAGTTCGTCTATTCACGTGGTTCGAGGCATCAAGTTTTTGACTCACCGAGGTAGGATCCTAGACTCTCATGTCTTATAAGGGTGCTACGTGAAATCTTGTGTGTTTTTATGGTTTAAAAATGCATGAAAAATCTAGTTATATTTTGAAAAGTTAGATTTTTGTTCAAAAATCATTTTCGATTGTTGTCGGTTGGATGAGATGGGTTTTTGAGGTGTTTCTTTCAGTGTGTCTTAGTAGTTTTGGATTTCAGTATATCAAAGGGTGTCGAAAGGGAGTTTGGATGCTTCGATTCTGGGTTTGAGAGGGCTATTCCAGTAGCTTCGAGTCGATTTTTGCCGTGAGCTAGTCGAATGAACTGGGCAGTTCAGTCTACTAGGTCGACAGTGTGGCTCGCAGTCAACTGGACCTAGGTGTTCAGTCGAATGACCTAGGTTTGAGGTTTGAGGTTTCTTTTTCCAATAGCTTTTTAGTCGACTAGATTATAGGGTTCAGTTGACTGAAGTGCTATTAGGGATGTTTGGGTTGTTTTGAGAGGTCGTGTTGTGGCCTTGGGGTTCGTGTTGTGGAATCGGGAGTTCGTTATGTTTTATTGTCATCCACGAGGGTGTCATGGGTTTGGTAGATGTGGTGTTTATACGTCGTTGGGTGTGTGATGTGTTTGGGTTTTGATTCTTTTTCAAAAAGGTGGGTTTTGCAAAAAGAATAGGGTGTTGTGATAACGTTTGTGAAACCGAGGTTTGGACGTTTGGGGATAGCCTTCGGGGTTGGTTTCCCTTTTTTGTTGGTTGTTGGTCGTCTGGGTTATTGGATGACGGGTTATGTGATGAGTTGTGTGGCTTGAGATGTCGATATGTGATATGTAATGTTGTACATAGTTTTATACATAATAACTCTAGTTTCATTTATGCATATGTTGCATGGGTCATGTGTGTAGCATGTGACATGGTGTTGGGTACTGGGTTTCATGCCTTAAAACTATGGTTTTATTTATGCATAAGTGTACGGAATATGAGCATTGGAAATGTGGTTCTGTAAATGTTAACTCTGCTTAATAGTGCATTAGATGGGGCTGAGGTCCCTCGGTGAAAGCCCGAGAAGGTGCATTAGATGGGGCTGAGGTCCCTCGATAAAAGCCCAAGAAGGTGCATAATTTGGGGGCTACAGTCCCTCGGTGAAAGCCCGAGAAGGTACATAGATTGCATGTGAAGCATTGTATGTTTTTGAACTATTTTCGAGGCTCGTGTAAGCCGTGATATAAAATCATTTCCATACTGTTTTCAAGGCTCTTGTGAGTCAAAAATTGCACTTTGTTTTCCTAGCATGTTTAGCTTCTATTTCAGGTTTGTCTAGTTTCTGCTAAGCTCTAGCTCACGGTGTGGGATTTAAAATATTTTTTAGGTACCGGTCACGCAGGTTGATTCGGTGGAACCGAAGAGGAACAGAAGATCCGTAGTCTTCCCTTTTGTTCTTGTGGACCATGTATGTTTGCATGTTATCAGTGTTGGAACCGTATGTATTGTAAGCCTTTTGGTGGTTATATTTAATGCATGTATGTTTATGTCTGAGAGTGATCATCAGATTGGGTGTTATGTATGGTTGTTTATGGGCGCTTATGTGATCTAGAGTTTGGGGCGTGACAGGGATGGTTAGTCGACTAGATGGTCAGTGTGTTGGTTTAGTAGACTGAGTTGGGCAGGCCAGTCGACTGAACTGAGTCGGTGGAGTTTTTGACTTTCCAATAACCTTCTTCAATCAACTAATGGGGGAGGGTTAGTTGACTGAACTCCTATTTTGGCGTGACTTATAAATATTCAGCCCTAGATATTTTCTTAGATATTTTCTTGTTCACATCAAACCTCCACCTTCTCTCTAGATTTTTGTGGGGCCCGGGCTTGGTTTTTAGCGATCAAATAAGGGATCCTTGTTATCTACGCCGAGGCTTCGTGTTCATCCGGACGAATTCTCATTTTAGCGAAGTTCATTTTTCAGGTGTCGAGTTTTTAACTCACCGAGGTAGTATCCTAGATTATCTTGTCTTTAAAGGGTGTTACGTGCAATTATACGCTTTTCTACCATCGAGAATGCTATAAATGATGTATTTTGTGTATAAACCATGTTTGTTGGACAAAAAGCATGTTGAGTTGTTTTATGGTTTACAACATATTATGGACATGTGGGTGTCTATTGTTTTCAAAAAGGTGGTTTTAAAATGGAAGATTTTTGTAAGTCTTGAAAATCATGTTTTGGAGGTTTGGAGCTAACCCTTGGGGTTAAGTCTCAGAATTAAACATTTTGGTAAAGACAGTGGAAACATGTTTGAATTGTTGTTCGGTCTCCATGGATAGTGGATGACGTGGTGGATGGCCATTGGACCTTTTTATACATGATTAGTGTATAATTGTTTAAATATTTTCATAGTCGAGCTATGTGATGGTTTTTAATGATTTGATAGATGTGTCTTGACAGTGCGTGTGTATTGGGCCGCCATCGCTCCTCGGTAAATGTCCGAAAATTTTGTGCAAGTAAGCGCTTCGCTACTTCGGGTTAATCCCCATAAAAAAGTGGTTGCCTCTGCATGAGGCGTGTGTTGTTATGACTTCGTATTAAACTTGTCATTGCCTATTAAGTCTCTGTATGGCTTGGGTCTAGGGTAATGGGTAGAAGTCTATAGTTGTTACCTTCGTTCCGGGTGTGACAGAGTTGGTACATAGGGATCATTGTCGGTTGTGTGGACCGAGTGGAAAATAACGTTTTGTTATTGTTTTTCTTTAGTTGTTAGATGTAATTTGAATTGTATGAAATGCGTGATTTTAAGGATGAAAAACCGTTTTGAGGCTCTTGTGAGTCAGATGGAAACTTGAGGTTTTTGAGTAGGATAACCGTTTTGAGGCTCGTACAGTTGAATCGATTTTATGTTGTGTGATTGCATATCTTGTTTTATTGCATCATAGTCTGTTTCTATTGGGCTTCGGCTCACGTTGTGGGATTTGTGAAAAATCTTTTTTAGGTATTGGTGATCACGAGGGATGATTTAGAAGATCCCGAGGTGGCGGAAGACTTTTGTTTAATTTTTCTTTTTGTTATGTAATCATGTACTTTTACATGTATTGCCTGTTTCTGAAGACGTATTTTGTAAGCTTTGAGGCGATATACTATGCATGTTTGGAATAGAATGCATGTTGGTTGGAGAGAAGAATCTTGGGTAACCTTTTTTATTCCAAATGATATGTATGTATTTTGGTTAAGTGTTTTACAAATAAAACTTTGTTTTCCAAAAAAAAAATGGCCTTTTTACATGACCTTGGAATTTGGTGTGTGACAATTTTCATTAAATAGAAAAATAATTTTTATTAATAAATAAAAATAATACCAAAAATTCTAACATGATTTTAGTATACAACCCTAACATGTATATGTATTCACACCATACTCACACATGTGGGTCCAATAAAGCTTGTTAAAAGCTGTCAGGCCCACTGGCCACATATATATAAAGCACACATGCCCAAATATTATAACACGCAGGTAAACAATCACATAAATTTTAATTGTATAAATTAAAACGGGACTAGGTCTCACATCTAAGCTGCGAAATTTTTCAATAGCTATATTGTTATTTCCATTTATAAAATAGCAATGATTATTTCAATTTGCTTGAAGAATAACCAAACATGGCTAAGAGCTAAACATTTAATTCTATTTATTTTAGAGGAATTAGGGGTATATTAGGTAGATAAAAATGTATGAGGAATTGAATTTGAAAATAGAGACATAAGGCTAATTCATCTATAATTTTTAGATATGGTACTCTCAAAAAAACTCCTAAAAAATAATTATAAAACTTTTATCATATATATTTTTTTATCTCGCTTTCACAAAACACAAACAAAAATCTCACAATATACATAACCATGTTCATAATCTCCATTATTTAAAAAAATGGGAGACCCACAATATTAATTATTCTTCATATTATATCTAATTTCATCAAACTTATCAATCGTGGTCTAGGAATACTAACTAATTTACCATTACGCGTGTAGATACATGTGCACAAACATGCTCATACACATGCGCTTGCAAATAGTTCACCCACACACTCACATGCTTAACACACGAAGCTATTTGAATTTTATAAAAAAAGAAACATTTTATTGAATAGTTGGGACATGCTAATAGTTAATCCAAATATAGTCTTGACTAATACAATCGCCTTTTATTTTGCAAGGTCTTAATTTCATCAATGATGGGTAACAATATGTTTTGGATGACTAGGGGGATGACTAGGGGGTAAATTGTTGTGTAGAGGATTTGGTCCACCGGGTGTTGTACGCAATCATCCTCCAATATTAGTATACTTTGTTTGGTAATGCTTCCACTTGGAGAGAATGAAACTTGCTTTCGGTAATAGAAAATCATCTGCATTTACATGTGTCTGAAGATTCATCAGATGTGCGAAGAACACAACCAAGAGCACGATCGCCAATGTCCTTCCTACAATTCGATTATGATTAGGGCTAGCCATTTCTACAACAAGAAATAAGGAAGAATGTGTTGGTTTTGTGCTAACTACCCAAATATTATATATAAGGTTGAGGAGAGAGAAAGGTTGTTGCTAGTGAGATTTGCTAGAATTCTTGGAAATTTAGTGGGAACATAGAATGTTTGGTAACAAATCTCCCAGGGGATTCCATAGAAGGAATGAATGTTGGTGCTAATGGAAATTAAATATATTCTTTAAAAATGATTGAAGTTGGCTTATTTTGTAACACGTGCATACTCCTATATATGGGATTGTTTTTACAATGAGTTCATAAATTCTTTTCCATCTAAAGGTTCATTTCTTTGTAAAATCGAGATGTTAAGATATAGTTGTCAGGGTTTATACTAAAAACTATGTTTTAGATTTTGGTATTTAATTTTATTTATTAATAAATTTTATTTTTTCATTTTATGAGAATCTTAATGAGCAAATGTAAGCATTTTATTACTTATTTAATGTGTCTATGGGTGTCTTTTATTCTACATGGTATCTAATCTAGTATGTAGAGTTTGGTTTACATAGAAGACAAGATTATAGGTTCTTGAATAATATAAGTTTTTGGTTCGCAGTCTTAGATGGAATTTGGCATACCATCGGTACGATTGTAACACAATATTTTAATAGATCTATCTTGATTACAAAGAACGATAATTATTTCTGCAATTGGTCAAACTCATTGTGTTAGTACACTTTGTGTGTTTTGCACAGGATCGCGTTGGGATAATTAATTTTGTATTGACTATATAAATTAATTCACACCCCATAATTATGATAAGTAGTTATACTCTTAATCCTGAAATAATTATTATACATGTATATTTAATGTTCGTTATTTTTATTCATTAGAGGGTGCGATCTTTTAGTTTTGAATTGAATATTTATCTGAATAGAAGTATACCTGCAATACAATATTTCATTTACTATTTGTCATCATATTGCTATTGCGATTTGAAACATAAAATATACTGTCTTGAAGTCCATACGTCTTCCTCATGGATATGCATTAAAATAGGTTCGAAAAATACATTGATGTATGCTAAGCTATACATATTGTCTTTCGATGTAGGAATGTGGAGTTGTTGAACTCTTTTTTAAGTTGTCAAAGTGTTGAGACTACATCAATTGCTACCATTTTCAAGTTAAATTGTCTCTAAAATACATGTATAAGTTATTCATGAGTAGTCTACACAATGGGCTGCGAGACCCTAACCCGTTTCCCTTTTTCAGCATTTTTCGACTCATGTTTATTGTTTTCGTTATAGCATGCTTATACGTGTTTATATGCATGTTCGGGCTTAGATATGCATGTGGAGTTGGTTCCCGGGACCGTTAGGCATTGTGGTGCGAATTTCAAAAAACAAAAAGATATTTTTGCGAGCTTATAAATATCTGTCTTTAGATATTTTTTTTAAAAGGATTTCATCTCTCTACATTTTTGAAACCCTAGAAGCTCTGCCTTCTCTCTAACTTCTTGGGGGCTCGGAGCTCGATTTTTGACGATCAAACAGCAGATTCTTAGTATCCTCATGGTGGGCTACGCTTTCATTTGGACAGAATTTTATTCTAACAAAGTCTATTTTTTCACGTGGTTCGAGGCGTTGAGTTTTTAACTCACTGAGGTGGATCCTAGACTTTCATGTCATATAAGGGTGTTATATGTAATCGTATGTGTTTTCACTGGTTAAAAATGCATGAAAAATCGATTTTCATTTTAAAAGTTAGGTTTTGGTTCAAAACCATTTTTGGTTGACTTCGGTTGGATGGAATCGGGTTTGACTGTTCCTTTCATGGTTTTGTGGTAGTTGAAGGCTTGGGTAAGTCCAAGGGTGCCGAAAGGGAGTTTAGAGGCTTCATTTTGGGATTGAGATGGTGGTTCCCGTAACTTGGAGTCAATTTTCACCGGGGGGTCAGTCGACCGAACTGGGTGGTTCAGTTGATTAAATCGTCTGTTGTGAGGTTCAATCGACTAGACTGGGGAGTCAATCGACTAACCTGTGTTTTTGAAGAGTTTTGCAAAATTCCAATAGCACTTTTTGGTCGACTGAGTGGGGTGTCAGTCGACTGATGACCCGTGTAGGGCGTTCTATTGTTTAGGTGGTTGTGTTATGGCTATTATGGGGTTCAATCGACAGGCTCTCCACTAGTGGCATTTCGATCGATTGAATTATAGGATTTTGTCGACTGAATTCATGAAGAGGGGTGTTGGTCGTATTGTTGTTTTGGTTAGTTGTGATGGGCCGTGGTGGTTCGTTTCGTTGTCGTCCTTAGGGATGACGTGCATAGTTAGATGCGGGTTGTTGGTGCACGATTATGTGCGTGGTGTTTGTTCATCGTTGGGTACGGGATGTATTGGGTTCGAAGCTCTTTTTCTAGAAAGAGGAGGGGTTGTGGAAACCTTATTCTGAGAGGTTTGGGCTTGGCCTTTGGGTTAGGTTCTATTTTGTAGCTTGTTGGTTATCCTGGTGAGTGGACAGGTCGTCCGGGTGAGTGGATGTGTGGCATGTGATGTCGTGTTGAGTTATGTGGCACGCGATGTCGTTATGTGAACTGTTGTGTTATATGTTGTTGTACATTTAAAGATTTGATTTTATTTACGCATGTGTTGCGTCGTGTGGGTGGCATGTGTTGGGTGGGTTAACTCTGGTTAACAGTGTAAATGGAACTGTCGTCATTCGGTGGAAGCCCGAGAAGATGGTTGGATGAATGTTGGCTCTGGTTAACAGTGTAGATGGGACTGCCGTCCTTCGATGAAAGCCCGAGAAAATATGATTAGATGAACGTTGCCTCTGGTCGACAGTGTATTAGATAGGACTTTCGTCCTTTAGTGAAGCCCGAGAAGATGGTTAGATGACCGTTGGCTCTGGTCGTTGGTGTCTTAGATGGGACTGTGGTCCTTCGGTGAGAGCTCGAGAAGGTGTATTAGATGGGGCTATGGTCCTTTAGTGAAAGTATGAGAAATCCTTGTGTTGGGTGTGTATCATCGTGATATTGTAGAACTATTATTGGGGCTCGTGAGAGTCGATATAGATATGAATACCTGTGCTGCATACATATACCTGTTGTCTTTGAGGCTCGTGCGAGTCGGTGTATCTATATGTGTTGCATGTGGGCTCATGAGAGTTGAGGCTCGTAAGAGTCAATCTTTGCATGTGAAATATTGCACCATGTTTTTATGTATACAAAATCATTTTCAAAATGTTTTCAAGGCTCTTGTGAGTCGTGATATAAAACTGTTTTCGAACTTATTTTGAGACTCGTGCAAGTCATAGCATACATATTACATCTGCTAGTACGTTTAGCTTCTATTTCATGTTTGTCTAGTTTCTATTGAGCTCTGGCTCACGGTGGGGGATTTGAAATGTTTTTTAGATACCGGTCATATAGGTTGATTCGGAGGTGCCAGAGGAGTGGAAGATCTATAGTTGTCCTTTTTATTTCTTTTGAATCATATATGTTTACATATTTCGGTGTTGGGACCGTGTATTGTAAGCCTGAGAACGATATATTTAATGCATGTATGCTTTTATGTTGAGAGTAAAACATCGGGTTGGGTGTTGCTTTTTAGTGTTATATGGTTGTTTGTGGGTGTTTCACGTGGCCCGGAGTTTAGGGCGAGAAAACTTGGTATCAAAGCTCTGGGTTCAAACACCTAAGAGCCGTGGAAAGAGGGTGCATCACCGGCTGAGGTTGATTGCGTGTGCTTGATAGCATGTGTTTAGATGTTTTGATAGCATTAGCATGATTGCTTTATGAGTGTGTGAATGTTATGTACATGTGAGCATGGGGGTTGAACCTTAGGATTGATCAGTCTTGCCTTCGGGCGTTTAGGTTAACAAGCTTGGAAGCCAAGTTAGAAATGCGTTTTGCCAACGTATTTTTTGGCAAGGAATCTAAGCAGGTTATCTAGATTGACGCATCACTCTTGTCAGTTATCCTTGGTATGTGGGGTTTGTTTAGGATGAACCTATGTGGATATGCATTATCATTCTTATGTGGTTAGCGTTTATGTTCATACGATGTGTTGCATCTTATGTTCTGTTTTCCTTTCATATAGACGTGATGTCTGTGAGGAGAGAATGAGGCCGTGGTCAAGGTCGAGACCGAGACCATGGTTTTGGCTAAGGGGATGTGCCTATCCCTGATGCTGGGGATGTAAATACTCCCCAAGTACCTATTGATGCAGTAGGGTTGCTACGTGCGCTGGTTGGCTTCATTGGCCAGCTAGTTGAGAGCTCTAAGGGGAGAGGGAGAGAGCCTGCGTTGAGGATAACAGTGGCAATGCGGGAGTTCTAGCGTCTTGACCTTCCTACCTTTGCTGGGGATCCTGACCCTACAATGGCTATAGATGGTTGGAGCTGCTGACTCGGATCCTTGATACATTGCAGATTGTAAAGGATGATTTACGAGTTCCTTTTGGTACTTTCTAGTTGAGAGGGGATGCTCATGAGTGGTGGAAATACGTCTGGAATACTGTCAAGGGCATGTGGGCAACTTTTACAGGGATTTTTCTAGAGAAGTACTTTTCATCTTCTTCGAGGGACTTGTACAGAGAGGAGTTTTATGCTCTCACCTAGGGGACGATGAGTATCGTTCAGTACGAGGCCAGGTTCAGCAGTCTATCCTAATTTGCATTGGAGTTAGTGGGTACAGACTGTTAGAGCCGCGCAGCAGAAAAAGTTCGATGAAAGACGTCGTGACCGTAAAAAACGACGTTGTGTGATTTTCATGAAAAATAATAAAAAATTTGATATTTTATGATTAAATATAACTTCAAGAAACTTGAATAAGTTTCTTTGATGCCGAACAACGATCCGAGACGACCCAACGATCTTCTAACATATATCCCGACGCACGCGACGATCCCGGCGAGTGGGCACCAATTCGGATCTTCCTGTATTCTTGCCTTGG
>JAULJZ010134485.1:0-10806 GCA_032270985.1 Heliamphora pulchella | reverse complement strand
CGTATGTTGAGGTAGCAGAACGTGTGGTTCTTGAGATATTTCCTGGTAGTCAAGATGTCGATGGTGGTCAGCAGGATATTGTTGGTAGTCTGAGTAGTCTAATGACCTTAGACGTTGTGTACCTTTTGAGGTTTAAAAATTGAGTTCCAAGTGAGTGAGCTCAAGGATATGGGAATGAGTATGACTTGTAGTTATGCTGGGAAGAGCACGGGTTATGACTATATGGGAATGTGTAAGGGCTCCTGCGATGAGTATCGGTTCTGTGAGATTCCTACCGGAATGCAGGTCAGTGGTTTCGTCGATATCCTAGTGATTAGGAGATCACATTTGGGAACCGTGCGAGGTTCGTATGGTTGGCTTGGTGCTGAGATGACGTACCCTGGGTATGATACGTCTGGAGGTTGTTTGTGTTTTACCTTAGGTTCAGAAATGAGTATGTTGTTTACCCACGGGAACGAAGTGTGGAGTGATAAGGTTCAGCAGTGTACTGTGTGGTTTGGCAGGCCTGGCGTGATAGGTGAGAAATTGTAGAGTACGATGTCTGTGATCGATGTGTGCTTTGAGAACGGAAGTGCAGAAGGTGTCTGCATGGTTGTGGGAGTTATTAGTAACTCTGGATCAAAGGTCTCAGAATTGGATTCCCTGTGTTTGATGTTGTGCCTTGGACAGTGAGCTCGAGGCGGCGACGTGATAGTGGTTTGCCTAGCAGGAGTTAGTTTGTGTAGCGCAACCTCATGAGGTGAGGTTTAGGGCGCAATGGGATGTGTTGTACCGGATAAGCTTGGTGTAGCGGACGGTCTGAGTATTGTGATTGAAGTTGACAGCAGCTGTGTGACTGTAGTCAGTGTGGCCTCGAGGTAGGACTTACAGAGTTCTCAGAGGCTAAGTGTTGAGTACTCCCAGTACGCTGAGGTTAAGTCATGGTTTCTTGTTAAGCCTTTGTCTTTCCTTTGGATAGAAGGAGAGAGGGAGTTTTCTTGTAGACGATTGTCTGGTGTGAGTTGTTTCATCTCGGTTGGATAGAGATGCCAAGTTTTTGATTGGTTCAGGTTTTGGTTGTATTCTGAGACAGTGGAATCTCAGTGGATCTATACCCGTGCGTGACCCTTGGAGTTGTGACTCAGGGACTTGTGTCGCCGTGATTGGGTGATTATAAGATGGATTCTTCGTGGCTTCGACGCGTGGTGCGAGACGCTCTACATCTGAATGTCTATGTGAGTGACCTAGGATCCGATTGCTCCCGTGGTTGGGAACTGTAAAGAATGGCGTGATGGGGTTAGTATTCTCCCGCGGTGGAAGACCGTAAAAGAGTACATACAAGTGTAATAAACATGATAGGTCGTGGTAACCTAGTTAATATGGCTTGTTTGTATGATAGTTGAACCATATGGGTTGTGTCCCCTATACTGTTTATTTTCGATAGACAAGAGAGTGCGTGTTGAGACGTAGCGTTCTTTGCAATGATCAGTTGAGGATCATTGACCGTTGTTTGCGTGTGGTTGTGTTTCTAGCTCTTGGCAGAGCAGGGATTTTGTCAGAACAGTGCGGTTGTGATGTGTGTATGGTAGGTTTCTGGTAGACTTTTGTGAGTCTCACTTGGGTCCTGTTTGGAACTTTGTGCTGCTCAGAATTCTTAGAGTTCTTGGAGTCGATGAGTGGTTGTCGACTGTGGTAGGTGTTGTGCTTCGGCATAACTGTTGTTTGTGTAGATGGTAGTCCCAAGAGTATGATAAAGTATGAATCAGGAATGATATGATGTTTAAGAAGCCTTGGTTGGCGTGGCCTGTTTAGACCGACGCGATTGCTTGATATTGAACGGAAAGACCGTGATGGGTTTAGTGAGGAAATTGCTAAGTGTGAGAATTAAGTTTTGGTTGGTGTCTTGGGTCCAACTATTCTGCTATTGTGGATTCAAGGAATTGATGTATGTGTTCTGCGTTGGAGTTGATACTATATATCAGTCGACCTGTTCGCTTGGCCAGATCACAGGAATCATGTTTGATTTATCAGACGACGGAGATCGCGTTTGATTTGAGGTTGATCTGTAGCCTTGGTATTAGTGATCTGATGGCGAGACGTTGAGTTGTGTTGTAATATGCAGTGGCGTGCTGTTGCACGGGAGTTATGATTTGGTTGATATAGATTGTTGGATACCTATGAGATGTTCTGTCTACGTGACGTGTTTGGTTGAGTCACACGCTGGAGTCAGGTGACTTTGTGGCTGCGATGCCAGATCGATTTTCGGTTGTGTGGAACCTTATATGGGACATTAGCGTGCCACCTGATGTTTCTCCTGGGTGAGAATTGTGGTTTGTGATGGAAGTCTGAGTAGAGGATGAAGGTTTGAGGGTTTGCTAAGATCTATTCTTCGGTGTTCTCGGTGAGTTAAGTGAACTTCTCTCTGGTGAGCTTTTATCTGGAATTGGGTGTTGTGTTGTTGCTTGTGGATCGGTGTTATGACAGCTTCAGTAATAGAGATATTGGCATCTGTAGGGTGATGAGATGGTATCAAAGTCGGTGGTCATCTGATGATAGTCAAGAGTTGAGTAAAGTTTGTGTGGCAATGAAGACGAGAATGATAGTCTCTATGTTCGAACATAGAGCATGTTTGAGATCAAGTACCATGGTGAATTGGTCTCCTGCTTTGCATTTATCGCTAGAGTAGTTGTGTTGGCGAGAGTTCTGTGTTGGGGTTTGGTAGTGTGAGTTGGATCTTGATCCGATATTTTTTGGATGTTTCCTGGATGACAGTGATGTCAGTGAAACTTGTACGTGTGAACAATCTGTACGGAGATTGATTCCTTAATGATGTGTATTCTTCGTATCAGTTATGTGAAGTTATGTGACAGACAACAACTTAGTTTTGGGGTTTCAGTTGCTGAGGCATGTCTGCTGTTGTACAGCGTTGTCAGGGCATTTCTGCTGTTGTGCAGTGTTACTGGGATTTCATCTGAGATTATTGATGGTTACGGGCTGGTGTTTGGCTTGAGTTTCGGTGTTGAATTTTGGGGATGAAATTTCTTTAAGAGGGGGAGAGTTGTGAGACCCCGACCCAATTTATTTTGGAATGATTAAGTGTTCGAGTTATCTCGTAACCTTCGGAAGGTGTTAGGTACATCTTTTACGTGTGTTCGGGTTCCGTTGAGGCTTGTTTGGGTTAGTTTAAGGCTAAAAAACCAGTTTTACGCAGAAAATCACATTGCCTTGAGGTTCGGTCGACTGGAGGGGTTGGCCCAGTCGATTGGACCGAGATTTTCTAGTTTGGTCGACTGAACTAGGGTATTCAGTCGACTGAACCATGGAAGTGGGCATTTTTTAGGTTTCCAGTAGGCTGTTCAGTCGACTGAACCGTGGCGGTGGGCATTTTTGAGGTTTCCAGTAGGCTGTTCAGTTGACTGAACTGGGGGTCCAGTCGACTGAATTGAGAATTTTGGTGTTTTTCTATAAATATCTGAGGCTAAGATATTTTGATGGAGCTTTCTTCCAAGCTAAGTTTCGGCTCTCTCTGCCTTCTCTCAAGATTTTTTAGGGCTCGGGACTCGATTTTCAGCAATCTGACTATGGATCCTTGATGTTGGTGTCGGGGGCTTCGTATATATCCAGACATAATTCAGTTTTGTCGAGGTTCGATTTTTGAGACTTTGAGTTTTGACTCGCCGAGGTAGGATTCTAGACCTACTACTGTTATGAGGCCGTTATATGCAGTTATACTTGCTTTCACTGGGTAGAAATGCATGAAATGTTGTAAACATGTTTTAAACCGTGGTTTTTGGGTAAAAGTGAGGTTTTTAAGCCTTTTCTCGGTTGTACGCATGTTTCAGGTACGTGATATCCGTAGTTTTCAAAAGGAGGTTTGAAAACGAGGTGTTTTGTGAAATCGGGTGAAAAACATCTTTTTGGAGGTTTGGAGCTATCCCACGGGGTTGAGTCTCAACTCTTAAACGTTTTGTTGAAAATGATTTTAGATCTCCATTTTGATGGATTAGATCTCCTTTTATACAGATGTTGTATAAATCATTTTATGGGTTTTCGTAGTTGAGCTATGGGGGTTTCAAAATATTCTCCATAGATGTACCGTAACAGTGTGTGTTGAGTTGGGTTTCCATTGCTCCTCGGTGTAAGTCCCGAAAAGTGCGCAGAGTAGGTCCCTACGTGCCTTCGGATTAATCCCCGTAAACGAGGTGGATGGATGCTTAGTGCCCTCGAGTTGTGGTCCTGTAAACTAAGTGGTTGTGCGGGTGCTTAGTGCCCTCGGGTGTGACATCGTAAACTAAGTCGGTTGCCTCCGTTAATGGCGTTATTGTTGTAACTCTGTATAGAACTTTTCATTACTAAACCTAAGGGTCGAGGGTAATAGACGAGAGTCTATAGTTGTTACTTTTGTCGATGTGGTAGAGTCGGTACATAGAACTGCATTTATATCTTTCTCCTCTGCTGAGTGGTCTGAGTGGAGCTTACTGTTTTATTACAGATTACTGTTTTATTACAGCTTATCATTTTATTTTCCTCGGTTGTGTGTTCCGAGTGGAAAAATAACATTTGATCCTGATTGTGTGATCCAGGTGAACAAAATCAAGTTTTTGATTACTGCTTTCCCTTAACTGTGGCATGATATCTGTTAGGATGATATGCATAGTTTGAAGGATAAAAAATGTGAGGGTTTATGAGATAAAACCTGTTTGAGACTTGTGATAGTTTGACGGAAAACTTGTGATTTTGGAAGGAAAACCTTTTTGGCTCCTGTGGTTGACCCCGTGTGTGTATTATTCCATAGTCTGCTTTGTAATTTTATTGTCTATGTTCTATTGGGTTTCGGCTCACGGTGTGAGATTTTGTTGTAAAATCTTTTCAGGTGAATATGAGGAGTTGACCTAGTTGCAGAGGTGATGGAAGATTTGCTATAGTTTTTCATGTTTTTGTACATGTACTTTTACATGTAACGCCTGTGATGGCTGGTTATGTACGCCTTTTGGTGATATGTTTATTCATGTATGAGATGCATGTTTTCAGTTTATGAGAGTTGAACTGTGAGGATCTTTTATCCAAATGTTTTATTTTGATTATCAACTATGAAACCTATTTTTTCTTAAATGGGTGTTTTGGTGAGTTTTCGCGTGACCCGGATGTTCGGGGCGTAACATACCCTCTTCTAGTTACTTATTTAAGAATGTGAGAAGTAGGTGTGTACATGGACCCAGAACTTCCACAACGTGTAATTTCTCATCGTCATAAAAAAAGGAAAAAAAGAAAAAAAAACCTCACATTATATATACAATTTTTTTTGTGTGTGATAATCAGAAAGTGGCACTAGTCTAAGCATGGAATTTTCATTTCGTCAATAGTGACAATTGTTATTAAAAGTTTAAAGATTTTTTTGCAACTATTTGTTGTCATTAAAATTTTTTAATAATTGTTTGTTGTTAGCGAAAGTTATACTTTTAAATTTGAACATACTATTTTACAGACGACTAATGTATGTAGTGAGTGATTTGTATACATATAGTCATAAACTAAATCGTCGCAAAGGGGCTCATTTAGTCAACATTTATTTTGATGGAAAATATTTTTATTGAGAAGGAAATATTTTTTATATATTTGGTTGTAACTTTGAAAATGATGGTGTTAGTGTATGTGGTAGTGATAAAATTGGAGGCAATGGTGGAGGTGGAAGCAATGGCAGCAGTGATGGCTGTTACCTCCAGACCCCAAACCCCTAGAACATCAACCCCGACCCGAACCCCTAGACCCTAGGGCCTTAATCCCCAAACTCCTGACCCCCACACCCGCACGAAACCCTGAACCCCAGGCCCCTAAACTCCTAGACTTCCGACCCTGACGTTGACCTGAAACCCCGAACCTCAGCCCTAAGCCCCAGCCCTCACACCCCCGAGCCCCTGCCCCCGTACTCGTGGGCCCCTAGCCCTAGCCCCCAGACCTCTAAATCCCGACCACGACCCCTGACCATCACCTCCGACCCGAAACTATAACCTCAAACCATGAACCATAGACCCCGGACCCCAAACCCACGACCCCCATGTCCTGGGTCCTTGGACCCCCAAACCACTAAACTCCGAACCATTGGGCCTTGACCCCCGAGCCCCAGAACCTTGGCCTCGAACCCCCGGTGTAATATCCAACGTCTAAATAAAAAAGAGAGAAAATATATATAATTAATTAATAAAGAAATTCGAAACGAAATTCCTAACAAAACCGTATAATTAGCTTTAGAACTAAAACTCAAAATCAAAACCTTATAAAATACCGATAATCATTTTTGAAATAAAATTATTTTACGTAGTTCAAGAATTTTCTTGAAGATTCCATCTACACCATAATTCATAAAATAAAATTAAAAATTTATGCTAAATTTTTGAAATTTTCAAAAATAAAATTATTCATCAAAAAATCCACGCGGTGGAAATTACACTACAAAATAATGTCACATGGGAATTTGCATGCATCAATTTTGACAACTAGCCCCATGACCAACTCTATGAATGGCCTCCATCTGGTTCGAATGTGCAAGAGAAACCAAGGAAAGAAAAGAAAAAGAAGTTAAAGAGAAGTGAGGTAGAGAAAAAAAAAAGAGACGTGAAAAAGAGAAGCGGCTACTCCACCACTGCAGCCACGCCACTGCCAACCACCAATGCTAAACCGCCATACCAACACCGCCAACCACCGTCACCACCACCTGTGAATTCTCCCTCCCTCCTCCTCTCCCTCGGTTTCCTCTCTCTCCCTCCTATCTTGGCAACTCTCTCTCTTTCCCTCCTCTCTCCACCCAAAACCACCACCAACCGCCACTCACCACCACCTCCACACCACCCTCACAGCACCACGGTACCACCAGTATGCCACTAGCGTCGCCAAAAAACCCCATGCAAGACCGCCAGCTTCTTTCTCTTCTCCGAAAATTTTTGGAAAAACAAATTCACCGAGCGATTTTCGACCACCCGCAAGCACCACCACGATTTGCTATTTTTCCCGCTGAGACTAGGTATAGGACCACCTCATGGCCACCTTCGATTAGCCACCAACGACCACCGTTAATGACGTCCGGATTGCCTAAACGAATGGTTCGAACTTGGGCTAAAAGAACTGAAAAATGTCTAGGATCCCGAAACTCAACAAACCAATTTTCTTTAAACAGTCACCGTTTTTGCTACGAACCACCATTTTGAATGTTCTTGTTCCAAAAAGAGAATATCACGAACTACAATTTTCATGTTTATCACTTTCATCAAAAAGACCGTTTCACATGCGAAATTTACGTCTAAAGTGTAAAACGAAAACTGCCCCGAATTTTGAAACTCAACAAAATAATTTTTTTAAAACAGCCACCATTTCTTCTACCGACCTCTGAATTGGGTTATTTTTTATGTTTTGGAAAGGAAAAACAATTATTTACAACTTTCATATTTATGACTTTTGCTATACACAACATTTTCTATGTGAAATTTTGGCCCAAATATTAGGATATAAATCTGTTTGAAATTTTAATTTTACCAAAACAGCTCCTTTTAAACACAGCTAGCTTTTCGTACGAACCTCCAATGGTTATAACACTGAGACTATTGAAAAGTAGATTGTGTGAGCTTTTCAACAATTAAAATTTGACCAAATTAGGGTTCGATAAGACCACCAAAAATCACGATCAAAGTTAGCCCCCACAAACTAGTTTTCACAGTAAAACCTCCAAACCACCCCTTTTAAAAGTTTAATTCCCTACATGTAAAGTTTGTTATATATTTATTATTTTATTTATTTGCTAGGCATTGGGGTGTTGTCACCGAAAGTTTAAGTTTGCCTCGTTCGAGAGGAAGTGGGTTGCGTTTTAAACCAGGTGAGAGTGCTTAATAATTATTTTGATCAATTGACTTGTGAAACATTCTCTTAAGTATTTTAATGCGCATGTTTTGAACCATGTGAGTTTTGATAAATGATAGCATAAATTTTTACATTCAAATGCCATGTTGTTTTCAAATGTTCTGTCTGTATCCTTTGAAAGAGTATGTGTGTGTGAAAGAGAAGTTTTGGCAATGATATATTGTTGTTCCAAAGTGTCAAGTTATGAAGGTTTTCAGTCTTTTATATCCCATTATGGGAGGTTACCCAAATATGAATTTTATTTTTTCCCAAAGTGGAGGTTTTCCGTTGAGCAAGGATTTTAGCTTTTAAATGTATTTTGGGCTGAGTCTTGAATTATAGTACATACCACTTGTGCTTGGTAGAGAGTGGCCTTCATTCAATCATGTTGTTATCCGTGCATTGAGAATTGAGGTTATAGTACTGTTGGAACTCCAAGTCGTGAGATTAACGACTACTTAGATACTATTGTGTAGAGGTTTATATATATTGAATTGTGTCTGATATGCCAAGAATTTTACCTATAAGTATGAAAAAGTAGATTAAATGAATTATGGCTGTTGAGCAAGTTCTTTATAACTTATGATATTTTTGTGATGAAGAAAGTGCAATGTTTTTACTTCCCTTGTGAAAAGCATGATGAACTACTTTTAAAAGACATTTTCATTATTTTTAAACTAAGTGGTTATTTCATCTGGTTCAATATAATACTAAGTGCACTTTCATGTAACATTTGTAGTTGCAGATATTAGAAATAGCTAGAGGTTGGTCCATCACAGTCGTCGTCTTATAGGTTCAAGGCTGAAGCTAAGAGTTGTTTTATTCTTTTTGCTCTTTTAGTAATGTACCTATGGAACATTGTCTGGTGAGAACCACAAAGTTTTTAAGTATTAGTTGTGATGTATTTGCCTTTGGGCTGAGATATGCCTAGAACTGATGTTTTTTTGCGTTTTAACCAGATATGTATGAAAGTTTGATTTCTTAGTAGTTCTATGACTCGTATTTCCTTTGAGGCCTCAAAGTTGAGGCGAGATCATGATCCTTCGCATAGGACAAGTTCCTTGTGGTAAGTAGGGTGTGACACTTGAATCCTCGGACCCTCGAACCCCCCATCCCCACGCCTGTCCTGAAGCCCTAAATCCTGCGGCCTAGGCCCCTAGATCCCCGGGCCCATAGACCCTTGGCCCCCAAACCCCCGAGCCGAAAGCCTGAACCCCGAAGAATAGGCCTCGAGCCTCTTGAGCCTAGGACCCCCAACCCCCGAGCCCCAAACCTTTAGACCTCTAGCCCTTAGCCTCTAGACCCCCGACCCCAGACCCATAAATATTGACCCCGACCTTGACACCCACTTCGACCCGAAACCCTAGAACCTGAATCCTAGGCCGCTAACCCCTGGGCCCCAAGTCCTAGGTCCCGGGCCACTTGACCCCTGAAATTGACCCTAACCACCACAGTAAATCTGAAACCCAAGGTCTTGGGCTCTCTAACCCCTAGCCCTAGATCCCCAAATCTCAGACCGGAGATCCCCAACCCTATACCCCCAAACCCCCGATCCCGACCCCAATCTGAACCCCAAATTCTGAGCCCCTGAACCTTGACCCTTGTCCCCCGCCCCCTGACGGTGGTGATAGTAATAGGATGGTACGAGTAGAAAATATTTTTTGCTATAAAAAAGTAAAAAATATTTTTCATCAATATAAACTTAATTTTTATTGACTTGAAAAATATTTTACGTTGACTTTTAATTTGTTGTACCAAACAAGGAAATATTTAGTGTCAACACCATTTTCTTTGCTAATGTTACATGTTTTTGTGGCCAGATCTTAATATATATTTTTAGCTACAGATTTTTAGTGACAACTCTATGATGAATTTTTTTTGTTGTCACTAAATATTTTTAGTCACAAATAATAAATATTTTATGATACATTTAGCTGTGAATAATTGTCTATTCTCTTTTAGTGCGTCTTTTTTTTCTCAATAAATTTTAGATCCAAACAAAATATAATAATGATAGAAATCTTACGACTTGAGCTTACCAATGAAATAACATGAAGAATGCCTCATGAATTACCAACAATGTAATTAATTGGAGAAGGATAAGAAAAAGCCAATAAAAAATAGCAACCACACTATGCTCATAAAAGATTAAAAAAACTAATTCATGCATGATTAAAGGATATCCTTTATTCTCAAAATAGTTACCATAAACAATGTACAAATTACAGAGGTTTGATTAGACCACAGTAGTCTCGCTTGATCATAAGCCGACCTAGAGTAATCAAAGTATTTTCTGGTGTTATCTATGACACATAGATTAGCATAATTACTCGGGAAACATTGAGGATGTGAAATTGAGTAGAAACTGAATTGTTTCTAGCATCCTAAATAAATAATAATGATGAGAAGAATGACTATAATTTCAAGTTACAAATCATTCATTGGGAGTCATATTCTTCCATCAAATTCAACGACATTATATAAAAGAACCAAGAAAAAAATTTTACAGTCAAAGAAAATATAGAGAAAATAGAATTTGCAATACATGATTTGAAAGCTGTAAACATGATACTCCGTCATCCCGTTAAATCAAAATGAAGATTTCTAATTTTGAACTTACATACCAGAGATACGGATTGAGAAAAAGATGTGATATCCCGTCATTCTGTTATATCAAAATGGAGATTTTTTATTCTGAACTTACATACCAAGGATACAGTTTGAAAAAAAGATGTGATACCCCGTCATTCTGTTATATCAAAATGGAGATTTTTTTATTCTGAACTTACATACCGAGGATATAGATTGAGAAAAAGAGGTGAGCATTGACAAAAAGGAAAATGTGAGGTAAGGAAGTAAAATTTGTTAGAATATTAGATTTAGATTAATTAGAATATTAGATTGATTAGATTGATTTTATTCTGATTTGATTTTATTCTA
>JAULJZ010134464.1:0-10807 GCA_032270985.1 Heliamphora pulchella | reverse complement strand
TGGCCAATTCAATTGTAATTGATTCTGCTATTGAAATCTGGACTTCAATGGCCAATTAAATTCACAGATTCCAACACTTATTAATTTATTTACTTATTTTTTTATTTTTAACTTATTTAGTTATTCAAACGACATAATTTATTTTTTGATTTATAAGCCAATAAACAATTTAAGCAAAGTCACCCAAACGGAACCAATATAAAATTAAATTTATTGATTTATTTTTATTTTTATTTATTTTTTTATATTTAAAAAAATATTTTTTTAGCTAATTTTGGTTTGGCTCGCGTGAAGCTCGATCAACCCCGAAGGGCTTTGCCTAAATTTTGGGCCTGGATGGGCATTTTGGATAGAGGTAGGCTCAGGCTCATTCGTAGGTATATGCGATCGTGGTCTTGTGTTCGAGTTTTGGGTAAACCTATGGGCAAAATGGTGCGGGATGGGCAGGTTGGACGAACTTTACAATTTTTTTTTTTGAAATTGTACTTATATTTTATAACAACTTATAATAATTTATGACTCATGATAACTTTTAACTTAATAGTTATTATAAGTTATTAACTTATTATATTATTAGTTATTAGTTATTACTTAATTAGTTAGTTATTACTTATTATATATTAGTTTATAAATTAAGTTAGTAAGTTAGTTATATTAAGTTATATTATTTATAATATTTATATGTTATTTATATTATATGTTAGGTTACGTATATTATTTATTTACATTATAATTTATAAGTTACTAACTTATTATATGTTAGTTATTATAAGTTATTAACTAATTATATCATTAGTTATTATTTATTATATATTAGTTATTATTTTATAAACTTACATTTGCTCATATATAACTAAATATAAAAAATATAATAATGTTAAACACTTCAAGTAATTAAATACAATATAAATTTTTTTATTCAAAAAGTAATCATTTACATTATAACTTACAAGTGCATAATTTTAAAAAAAAAAAAAATTACATCATTATAGGTCAAATACATCCCAACTAGTTTGGCACCTACAATCTTACCAATCAGTTGCACTATTATCTATTTTAACAATTTTTTTCAATTTAATCTAAGGATATAAACAAATAAAATATAAAATTATAAATGTAAGAAAATAAAATTTGAAGATTAAAAATAAAAAATTTAATCCGAGTCAAACAATTTTTCTGATTTTTTCAAAGTAATAGTATCCAAATCTTCTTGCAATTTTGTCTTTTTATCGACTTGTTGTTGCCTTGGTAACGCGTACAACATATCGCGAGTGATTATTAATTCTTCCACCATCTCCTATTTTAGCCTAGATTTATAGTCGCTTATGACCCATTCATCTGCACTAAATGTTGTCTCCGAAATAAATCTAGAGACATGAACTGTTAATATATTACGAACTATTGCGGATAAAACTAGTCACGACAACTCGTGTTGCTTTTAATATTCTAAAATATTAAAATTATTCTTATCAATTTCATCAACTGCGTCAAAATAACAATGGAGTTTTAAGATAGAACTCTTTTAAATCTTGAAAAGTCATCTATTTTTTTATTTTTGAATACCAATCGTCCATACATTAATTTCGAGATAAAGTGCTGGCGGAGAATTGTATTGATTGAAGATGTTGTGGTATTATATTAACTTTATATTAATCATATAAATTCTTAAGTGTATTATAAATTAGATCACATTGATCTTGGTTATCATAAATTTTTTTTAAAAAATATTTTAAACCAATAACTTTACACCTAGGATCTAGTATTATAGTTATTCTAAAAATATGTAGTATTTTATTATAATATTTTTAAATTTTTTTCATATTATTAATCATGTTAAAACATCTTTCATTTTGTAAATATTTAATAATTTTTTTATTATTTTTGCTAGTTGTGGTAAAACAAGGGGAGTTGTAGGAAGGTAAATATAAGAAATTTTTTTTGTTGATTTATCAAAAAAATTTAAAAATCTTTCGTATAAAATTTACATTTTCCCAATTTTCAAAAGTTGGTGGATAAAAAATATTTATTATTTAGATTTTAAAAAATAAATTAATTACTTTTTTTGTTTAATTGTTACGTGTAACATATTATATGTAGCGTTTCACTTAATTTCTATATGATATGGTAATGCTTTAAATTTTAACTTTTATTCATTAAATATTTTTTTATAATTATTTATTCTTTTAACACTACTATTTTTATTATTGTTATGACATGTCTAACTCTATTAACAGATTTATTGTATTTATTAAGCTATTTTCTAACAATTAAATTTAAAATATATACAGAACAACAAATATTAAATAATATACCAAATAATAAAAATTGTAAATTACGTTTTAAATAATGAATACATTCATTGTAATACGGAGCATTACCTAAAGTAATAGAAAATATTTTATGATTATTACCCCACGTACAATAAAATGACCCAAGTGAATCACTGATCTCATAACTTAAATAAAGAGTATAACAACGCGATCCAAAATACTTAAACTAAGTTATTAGTAGTAGAACACAAGTTTCATTATATACCATATTTATTTTTTATTTTTCATTGATGTGGGATGGGTTATCACAATATCCTCAACTCAAATACGCGACACCATCATTGCGTTGCCCAAGTTCTTTCTTTGATTGGGATGTAGATAGCAGCCCATTAGCAGACACAGAGTAACCTATTAGTATGCATGAGGTATACAATCTCAAGACCTCTTCGGTGGCTCTATTCCTCTATTCACACCACTATGGAGCCCTAGATGGGAACCAACTTGGTTCTGATACCATTTGCAATGACACAAGTGAACCACTAATTTAATAACTTAAATAAAAAATCTAACAATGCGGTTTAAAATACTTAAGCCAAGTTATTAGTAGTAACCGATGAGTTTCATTATATAGCAAACTTATTTCTATCTCCTTCACTCAAATAAGCGATGCTCTCGTCGCATGGTCCAAATTCTTTTCCTAATTGAGATGTGGATAGCAGTTTATTAGCAGATATAGAGCAGCCCATTAGCGTCTATAAGGTATACAATCTCGGGACCTCTCCGGAGCCTTTACTCCTCTATCCACACTATCACAGAGCCTTAGATGAGAATTATGGTTGGTTCTGATACCATTTATAATGATCAAAGTGGACCACTAATCCAATAACTTGAATAAAGAGTTTAACAACGCGACTCAAAATATTTAAGCCAAGTTATTAGTAGTAGCCCATAAGTTTTATTATAAATCAAATTTATTTTCTATCTCCCATCGATGTGGAATGGGTTATCACGTATAAATTTGTTGTCTAATTTTTAAACCTAAACTATAACAGATGTAGGGGAGTTCCATAAGTTTATTTATTTATTTATGACGAAGGAATCGCCTCAAGGCAGGGGTCTTTGGACTCACTCCTAAAGTGTAAACCTCTAGATGCACTACAATCACCCGTCAACCATATGTATCGATTAATTCAGGGCGCTTTCAGCAGGAGTCAAATACAAGACTTTCGGATTTACGGCTAGGCCCAGTGACAACCTTAAACCGCTGGGCTATCTTAACGGGATCTACAAGTTTAAAAGAATTTTCTTTTATTTAAATTTCAATCATTACCTATAAAATGTGTAGTAAGGCATTAATATTCTATAATTTGTGTTGCTGTCCATAAATCAAAAGTTAAACAAATTTTATCTTTTATATTTTTTAATAAATTTTCTAATTCGATTTTAATGATTTCAATTTCTTGCAAAACTTTCTTTCTAGTAGTATTTTTAGAAAAATTTTGAAATTAAAGTGTAAATGCCCCTTGTACTAACTCTTTAAATTCGAGTTCTTTACTCATTGTAAATTGATATTCTTTTTTTGTAATATAATCAAATATCATTTCTTGTGTATGTAAAGGATTATATGAAAAATTAACTATGTTACCAGTTGGACTGCTACCTATTTACATTTGTATATTCAAATTAAGATGTTTATTTTTAAGATGCATATCAGAATATCTACGTAAGTAACTAATACCACCCGAAGTGTTATTATTAAGAAGTTTTCTATAAATTTTGCATTTTGGTTTAATTATTACGGTACCATAATTTTTATTTTCAACAATTCTTTTAAAAAAAATTTACACGTTGGAGGATTTTTTAGATGCAGATGAAGATGTAGCAGAGGATGATGACCTAACACTAGGGCCATGTTTGGGGCCATGATAAACTAATTGGGACAGGACTATTTTGATATGGTCCCATATATAGTTGGGATAGGACTATTTTGATATAGTCCCATATACAATTGTGTTTGGGCTCCAATTGTGTATGGATGTCTAACCCTCCTCAAGTGATTTTATTGGCTCCGTTTGGGTAATCTTGCTTATTAATTTATAAGTCAAAAAATAAATCACGTCGTTTGGATAGCTAAATAAGTCAAAAACCAAATAAGTAAATAAGTAAGTAAACTCGTTTGGGTAGACAAATAAGCAAATAAGCAAATAAGCTCGTTTGAGTAGCTAAATAAGCAAATAAGCTGACTTATAAGCTAAATAAGCAAATAAGCAAATAAATTGTTTGGATAGTCAAATAAGCAAATAAGCAAATATAGCCAAACGAAGTGGTTTAAATTCTTTTTGACTTATTTATTAATAAATAAATAAACTAATAAGCAAATAAGTAAAAGATAGCCAAACAGGGCCATTACTTAATGGAGAGACAATCCCATCCCGTGGAGGGGGAGAGTTTAGTAAACCAGGTATATCTCATGGGAGGGATAAAGGAAGATTTTACATTTTTGCACTCTTAATTAATTTCAGAAGGGATCGCTACCAACTATTCTAACCCTTTTCAGATTTGTTGAAGGCGATTGGACTGGAGCTGAATATTACTGATGCGAATTGCAATTACCAAAGATATAATATCTGCTACCGATCAAGCTTTTCGCCTACGTAGCCACTGATCTCCACTTCAGGTGCCAAATCGCCCTATTTTTGAGTTGTATTATGTTAAGAAAGCGATTTTACATGTCTGAAATAGCAATACCTTACATCTATGCGTGTCACTGTGTGTGTATATATTGCAAAACATGGCCATATAAGAAGAAGAAGAGCTGATTAAGTCTTCGAAGTTCAAAAGTCGCCCTATTTGTGTGTGTGTGTGTGTGTGTGTTAATGCCATATAGAACATAGAAGATGGATTTGTTCATCTCTTGTTCATCTGTCTGAATATTTGAAACCCTAGATACAGTTGCCATACGGAACACTGCTACTGTTTTACTCGTTTTGGTAGCTTGAGTTTTCTGCAATTGGAAGCTGCTAATGCTAGTGATTTTGTTCCAATATGTTCAGAATTTGGGAACTGTCCCACACGGCTGGTTAGGCAAAAAGTTTCTGTAGCTGTGACTTTGTTGTAATGTATTCATGCTTCAGTTTTTTGATCCCACACGGTTGGTTAGCCACAAATTGGCAAACCATTTTTCTTTTAAATGCAAGGGTATTTTTGTAAATTACTAAACTTAATCCCGCTTAAAAATCTTCAAATCAAACAACGTATTATTTATTATTAGGTTATTCCATTCTAAACCAAATGTCATTTGGTATAAAAAATACTACATTAATAATTCAATCTATGTTACTCTTGGTACTATTAATTTGAGTATGTTAATTATCCTATAAAAATAGTCTTTATACCAAACGAGGCTTAGGTGGATTAAGAGTAGGACGAGATGTAGAAGTAGGAATAGAACAGTAGGTGAATGTATAAAAATATTTTCATCAATAGAACTTAATCTTGGATTCATAGAAAAATAATATAATTTTAAAAATAAAATAATTTTAAAAATAAAATAGAATATTATAATTTTTAAAGTTGTATATAAAATAAAATAGAAATTAGAACAAAAGTTTAAAGTGAATATTCTTTTTAGAGTAACACCTAACTAATATTAAAAAAATTATTAGGTAAGAATTAAGAAAAGTATAGAAATAAATAAAATAATATAAAAACTAAATTGTAAAAATTAAATGAAACGGAATGAAGGAACTTTGTTCTTCAGTCTTGATCTGAATTGATTTGAACTTTGATCTTGATCTTAACTTATTGATTCTTTAACACAACACTTGCGCTTCTAGTAGAACTTTAATTGAATATCAGAGAATCTGATAATTGAGAATCAGAGAATTGAGAGAGTAAAGAGTAGAGAGTAGATAGCTTGTCAAGTGTGAAGTTTTCATTTGAGAGGAGTCCCTATTTATAGAAAATTTTTGAATTTTAAAAAAACTAAAAAAAAATTAAAATATGACCGTTGGAACCGTGGGCAAGGCTCAGGCTGGCCACTAAGGGTAAAAATTCTAGCTGCTGAATCATTTTATAGGGTGATCTGGGCTGTTTGTTTAAAAAACTAGTCGTTGGGCTAGCCATTGGTGTGCTGGGCAGGCCTCAGGCCAGGCTGGGCCTTGAGCTGGCCTATCCAATATAGTTGTTGGGCATTTGAACGGGTTCCAGGTTAAGCCAGGCTTAGGCCGGGCCAGGGTCTGCCCACGGGCTCTTAGGCCGGCTCACGGGCTCCAAGGGAAACTCCCTCATCGCCAATGTTACCTTAGGTTCAAGAGCTCTAGCTCCACCTCTCGTTCCCTTGACCAACTGCCGCGTGACATTAAACATCTCATCCATTAGGTCTATATATCCCACTTGTTCAGGTGGGGCATTCACATCCCCAACCTCCAGAACTTGAGTGAACCTACGACCCCTACCTCGACTATGACCTCGGCTTTGCCTCGAAAACATAGCTTTTTATAAAAGAATTAGAAAACTAATCAACACGAAGGTAAATCATGACATCTTACAAATCATACCAATAAACCTCACATAACGAGGAGTGCCAAGAGGAATGACACATCAATCTGGATAATTAGTTTAGATTTCTCATCAAAAATAGCGTCGGACAAACGCATTTTTAACTTGACCTCTAAAGCAGTTGATCAAACACCACAAGCAAGACACATCATTCCCAAAGTTCTACCTCCATGCCCACATATAACATATAACACAAAGATATCAAATTCTATCATATTCTCATCATGCAAATAAGTTAACGTTACTCAAACATGTTAACATAAGCATACTAAACATAAACATCAACTTCACACGGTGGCGTAACCACTCTCCATGGTTCAAAGGTATTCGAATCTAGAACTCTAATATCAATCTGTCACGTCCCAAAAAAAGCTCTAGAACTCTAATACCAATCTGTCACGCCCAAAAAAAAAAGCTATGACAAGGAAAACAATACAATAACGCTTTTCCTTAAATAACACCTCATTTAGAAAAGGGTTAGAAAAGAATGAGATAAACCGGTTTAAAAATAGGAGCAGAACAAGAAAACTCAAAAAATGCTCTAGCAGAAAGAACACTCTATCGGTCTTTCACTATTGGCAATACTTTGAGCCTGCAGTCGAGAAACTGCAACCCACAAAAGACCGCTCGAGCATTCTGAGAACCGCTCGATCAGTCCACTCTTGCGTTTCATTTTTCTTCTGAAAATTTTGAAACTCCAACACTTAACCAAATTAATTTTGAGTAAGAAAGGCATACAGGGTCCTTGAAAAATCATGAGATCTGATAAGATAGAAGTCTCTAACTATTCAAACAAAGATATTTAAACTCCAACATCTATCCAAACAAGGACATTCATATACAATCTTTCTAAAACTTCAAAATTTACATGACATAAGGTTCAAAGACCATCATTTGAGAGATTACATCATCAACTACATCCAAAATTACAAGGATTTTACAAGTTGATTATAAAACAAGTTCATCAAAATACCATACATAATCCAATGTTCAATAGTATGATAACAAAACACCGTCCCTTGCTATCATGCCATGGGATTGCCGTCCACACCTGAAAAAGTTTATTCAAATACCATGAGCCGAGACTCAATAAAGTATAATTAAACATAAATGAATGCATAATATGCAAAAAGGCAATTCATGCAATTACTATAACATATAAGAAGTTTTCCAACAAGGTTTCTGTGAACACAACGGAACACTTGTTCTCATGACTTATAAACATTTCAAATGACTTTCCTTTCTTACCGATCCTCAACAAGTTCCACATCTTACACATCACAAACTTTATTAAGTGCTGTATAGCCATTAAGGCAAGAATTATCACGTAACACAAACAACCAAACAAGTAAGAGTTGCCACACAGACGAGGGATGCCACACATGCTAGATTTTGCCACATATGCCAATATCGTTGCATAGACAAAAGTTACCACACAGGCTAATGTCACCACACAAGCTAATGAATTGATAATTTCACATTCACACAGATCAACTCTAAACATATCACAATCACAACAATGTAACGCATGCATAGACTTCTCAATCTCATGAATGGGAATTAACTTCTCTTTATCAATCACACAAGTCTCAACAGACATTTACACAAAAAATTCCAATTAACTCAATTAATATCGCAATTTCACATCCAACACTCAATTAACATATTAAACCCACAATCTCTAACTCTCCCAAATAAACTAGGGTTTTTGATTCAAATAAATCTCATATGAATCTTCTTATTAAGGAATCTTCAATTACAATCCAACTTCCATCAAACCCAAATCCCAACTCTCTACACAAGATACATCATACAAGCCAAGATTTCAATTTTAAAAGGGTAGTTTCCATGTAATCTTACTCCAAAGGATTGTTTGTTTGGGGGATTTAGTTGATAGAAATGGAGATTATATCCTATGGACTTATATATGAGGTGTTTAGGGAGGTAAAATAGTATGGATATAAAATTCCAAGTAGTGTTATATCAAAAAATATATAATACTTGTGGGTATGAGGTATTCTATATCAATTCCAATGCTCTCATTTTTTTTCTTTTTTTTAATAAAAAGATAGGGTTAAAATTCAACTACTATAAATTTGTGAGGCTAAATTTTAAAAATACAATGTCATTCAAGATAAATATAAAAATTTATCTTTATATATACTTACAAATATATATACATTATTTATGCATATCTACTACTAAACAAACAAAGTATATAATAATTTATAGTAATACATATCTAAAGTTATATCATTCTTATTTTATATTTATTTGTACATCCAATAGCATTTTATATTCATTAATCTATCTCCGAACAATCAAACAAGCCCCAAAAGAATAGTTAATCACATATTCATCGTATAAATTCAAGATTAGTCAAGTATCTTACTTTGGTAAGCCGAAACTCAAAATTTTAACACACCTGAAATGTCCCAACTCATCGAACTAAAAATTCACTCGGTCTCGCTCTAATTGAGTAGAACAATAACTTCTTCTTAAGTCTTGATCAATTCCAAGTTTAAGAACTTCAATTTTTAAAGAGAAGGAGGGTGCTTTGGTTTCCATTGAAGAGAAGGAGGGTGCTTAGGTTTCTATAAAGAAGAAGACAAGAGAAGAGAAGACAAGGAGAGAGAGATAGAGAGAGAGAGAGAGAGCTTCTCCAAGAAGCCAAGCCACAAAAACCAATGCCACTAATCTAAGCATGTGTCCAAATTAGTCCCTTTACGTTCATGATGCATTTAATTCACGTAGAATTATTTAAAAAATTTTGAAATTAATATTTTTAACTTTATGTTAATTTAAAATTTTTATTTTTGAAAATGATCAAAATTTAAAATTATACCTAAATTAAATTTTTCGAGCCTCTATACACACATGTGGGTCTAATAAAATTTATTAAAAAACTACCGCACTCATTGGCCCCCAATAAATATAACACACATACCACAATTTAATACCACACAGATAAAATATAAAATAAATATTTAATTATAAAATTTAAAATGGAACCGAATATCACATTATAAATCAATCCAACTATGTGGTTTAAATTTTCTTTTATTGGCTTCAGACTAGAATAGAAAGATCGAAATATTGGACTGATTCCATTTTTAATTGAATTAACGTTGCTATAATAATAAATTAATTTAGAATAATTTTAAGAGAAATTTCTAAATTAGTCTTTTTTTGGATATTATAAGAGAATTAGTTCCAGTACTTTTTTTTAGTAGATTAGATCCCATCAGGTTTAAAATTATTTTATTATGGCTATATACCCATTTAAAGAGATTATCTCTTCTGATTTAAAATTTTCTTTTTTGATTCACAAAGATTTTTTAAAATTGGCGTATTCTTTAAAATAAGTAACCTCTCTCTCTCTCTCTCTCTCTCTTCAATGGAAAATCAAAACAGAATATGATGCAAAAAAATCGATGCTAAAAAATCACAACTGATATAGAGATTTTTGCAAGAACACCCAACTGATACAAATTACAACTAATACATTTATTACTTTACGCCAAACATTCAGCTCAGAACCCTCAACTACTACATTTACAATATATACATTTGTCACAAGGTCACTACTCACTTTTCAAGTAATACTTTTAGAATTTCATTACTTGTAAAAATCACAACTGAGACAGAGATTTTTATAAGAACACTCAACTGATATAATTTACAATCGATACATTTATCACTTTAAGCCAAACATTCAACCCAGGACACCCAACTATTACAATTATAAACCACAACTAATATATAGATTACTTCACCAAAGCACAAACAATCGAATAGTGAAAAAGCCAAAAATTAATATAAAAAACCCACTGACAAATTTGAGTGATTCTCGTGTACACGCCTTTGCAATGATTTAAAACACAATTTAAACTGATTCTTGTATATGCTTGTGATTGAATCTCTAAAAATGATACAATCTGTGTGTTGTGTTGTGTTGTGTGTGAGAGAGAGAGAGA
>JAULJZ010134453.1:0-31799 GCA_032270985.1 Heliamphora pulchella | reverse complement strand
TTAATTTTTTAGTATTTATTTAGTTGTTCTAATTTACTCTTAATAGTAGTTTAATTCATTTTCTTTTCTTGTAACATTAGCGTTCCATTTTATTTTTGGTTTAATATTCCATCATTAGTTTTTATTTTTCATTTTCTTCTTTTCTCTAATAGTGTAATTTTTCTTTTCCTAGCATCTTATTTTCCTTCTTATAATGTAGTTTTATTTTTTTTTTCTCTTTTCTTTTTCCTATTGCTAATGCTCTATTTTATTTTTCTTCTAGTTTAATTTTCTTTTTCTAACTTTTTCTATTTTCTTTTCTTTTCTTTTATTAATGTAATTTTCTTTTCTAATCTTTTATTTTCTTAACTTTAATAAAGTTTCATTTGGCATTACTTTTCTTGTAATATTAGTATTTATTTTCCTTATAAGAATTTATTTTTATTTCTATGATCTTATTTTCTTTTATCTTTCTTTTCTTTTTATTTTGCTAAAATCAAAAATCACAAAAAGCCTTTTAAGCTAATTTTTCTTTTTTTTAGTAGTTCATAATTTTCTTCCCTAAAAATGCTTCATTATTCTTTCCATTTCTTCTATTTTCTTCTCTTTTAAAATGTAAAAGTGTTAATAACTAAATCTTTTTAACTTGTCTTCTATAATATTTTTCTTTTTTTTTCTTCAATTAACAACAAAAAGTACAAAAATATAAAGATATCTTTTAATGTTCTTTTATTCTTCTTATTTTTGTCTTTTATGTAAATAATTAGATTTTCTTCTTAATAGCATTTTCTACCATTTATATATTGTCAAATCCTTTTCTTTTCTTTTAAATCTTCAAAAAACTTTTATTTTAAATTTCTTTGTTAAATAGGCTTTCTTTTAGCACTTTTCTCTTTTATGCATTTTTCATTTTTTTATTGATTCATCATGTTAATGTTAACCTAGTTAATTTTGATGATACGCAAATTTTAATTTCTTTATTTAAAAACATGTTTAGGATAGTTTAATTTTTCTTTTGTAGCAAATTCATGTTTAAGTAATTTTGCCAATTTCTCACACTTTTTTTTATTCTTTTAACCAGATCATGCTAGTTAGGTTGTTTTAATATTATGACATGTGTGTATGTGTTTCATGTATCCTTTAGATAGAAATTGCATGTCATAGGACTTATAATTTTTTCTTTTGACACTTATTCGTTTTGGAATGTTATGTACATATTTTATGTATTTTCTATATTTGATTTTGGATGTTCTCTATTTGCCTCTATTTTCTTTATTTGCATGCCTTTGAAAAATTCTATTAAAGAACCAATGATGATTAGTAGATGCCAACTTTACGGTTGGACGAACGGGGTGTCTAACATTTTTTTCGATTCGTACATTAGCTCTTGAACCCTCTTTCCCTGATTAAACGTTTTAAAGATCAGTAGTCATTTTTGTTTTTCTTATTTTTTTTCAAAAATTAAGTGGCGACTCTATTTTCAACAAAAGGGATTTTCAAAATTTGGCTTTCAAGGTGTTTAAAATATTTTTCAAAATATCTTTGACTTTTCTTATTTTTGACCCCTAAATCTTAACGCCACAGTATTTTTTGACGACTCTATTGGGGATTTAAGGGTAAAAAATAAAGAGAGTCAAATATATTTTAAAAAATATTTTAAACACCTTAAAAGTTAATTTTCAAAAATTTCTTTTGTTGAAAATAGAGTCACCACTTAATTTTTGAAAAAAATTAAGAAAAATAAAAATAACTATTGATTTTTAAAACGTTTAACTAGAGAAAGAGGGTTCCGGAGTTAAGGTACGAATCGAGAAAGGTGTTAGACACCCCGTTCGCCCAACCGTAAGGTTAGCCTCTACTAGTCATCATTCGTTCTTTAATAGAATTTCTCAAATGCATGCAAATAAAAAAAATGAGGACAAATAGAGAACATTCAAAATTAAATATTAAAAATATATAAAATATGTACATAACATTCCAAAACGAATAAGTGTCGAAAGAAAAAATTTTAAGTCCTATGACATACAATTTCTATCTAAAGGATACATAAAACGCATATCCACATGCAATAATATTGAAACAACCTAACTAGCATGATTTGGTTAAAGAATAAAAAAAAAGTGTTAGAAATTGGTAAAACTACTTAAATATGAATTTCTGCAAAAAAAAATTAAACTATCCTAAACATGCTTTCAAATAAAAAAACTAAAACTTGCATATCACCAAAATTAACTAGGTTACCATTAACATGATGAATCAATAAAGAAATGAGAAATGTATAAAAGAAAAAAATGCTAAAAGAAAGCCTATTTAACAAAGAAATTTAAAAGAAGAGTTTTTTAAAAATTTAAAAGAAAAGAAAAGAATTTGACAAGATATAAAGGGTAGAAAATGGTATTAAAAAGAAAATTTAATTATTTACATAAAAGATGAAAATAAGAAGAATAAAAAAATATTAAAAGATGTCTTTATATTTTTGTGCTTTTTGTTATTAATAGAAGAAAAAAAAATATTATAGAAGACAAGTTAAGAAGATTTAGTTATTAACACTTTTACATTTTAAAAGGAAAGAAAATAGAAGAAATGGAAATAATAATAGAGTATTTTTAAGAGAGAAAATTATGGACTACTGAAAAGAAAATTAGCTTAAAAGTCTTTTTGTAATTTTTGATTCTAGCAAAATAAAAAAAAATAAGATAAAAGAAAATAAGATCATAGAAAAAGAAAATGAATTCTTATAAGAAAAATGAATACTAATATTGTAAAGAAATGCCAAATGGAACTTTATTAAAACTAAGAAAATAAAAGATTAGAAAAGGAAATTGCACTAATAAAAGAAAAGAAAAGAAAATAGAAAAAGCTAAAAAAAAAATTAAACTAGAAGAAAAATAAAATGGAACATTAGCATTAGGAAAAATAAAAGAGAAAAAAAAATAAAACTACATTATAAGAAGGGAAATAAGATACTAGAAAAAGAAAAATTACACTACTAGAGAAAAGAAGAAAATGAAAAATAAAGACTAATGAAGGAATATTAAACCAAAAATAAAATAGAACGCTAATGTTACAAGAAAAGAAAATAAACTAGACTACTATTAAGAGTAAATTAGAACAACTAAATAAATGCTAGAAAATTAAACTAATACTAGAAAGATAAAAGAAATTAAAAATAACTATTTATCTTAAATGTGAAATATAGTATTAATTATTATATTTACATAAATATAGGTGCATTATTACAACAATTAATTACACTATTGAGTTGTAATTGCCAAAATATGCTAGCACCATTTAATGAATACAAATAAAAATTACAATATACTAAGTGTGAGTGAGAAATAATTAACAATTAAAGAAGTAAAGAAGATAATTAAATTATATGAAATAAACAAGATTAACTTATACAAATGGAAAGAACATACAAATTGAAATTGAATTTTAACCTGGTCACTCCAAGAGAGAGGAATTTGAGTTAGAAAAATCGGAGACCCAAACGAAGTACCTGAATCGTGGAATCTTCAAATTGGGGAATGCGCTTCAATCCTCGGGTGCTGATTCCAAGCTAAGACTTCAATTGTAGGTATTGGAGGCTCGGGACTCGGTATTTTGGCAGGACTTTGGCGTCGGGAATCGAGATCGCTCGATGTATCGGCAGAGTCTCTATCACTCAAAATTCGTACTAAAAACATACACTGGAGTACTGTATTTATAAAATTCTTCAACCAATGAGGTGTTGCCACGTTTTAGGACACGTCAAGCCATTTGGAGTTGGCAGTCGCCATGATGCAAGTTGGCAGTCGCCATGTTTTTGAAAGTTTACACAAAGTTCTACGACGGTCGCCACAATGAAAGTTGGCGGTCGCCACAATGGAAGTTGGCGGTCGCCACTTTTGGCTAGGGTTTCTACAAAGTTCTATGGCGGTCGCCACAATGCAAGTTGGCGGTCACCTTACTTGGGCAGCAAGTTTCGATGGTTCGACAAAATTTCATTGGTTCGAAGGTTCTGGGTTCAAATACCGAGCTTGGATCACTTTCCAATGATTGTATCGAGGCACTATTCCACCTATTTTCGTCATCGAATTTGCCTAAGATTAGGCGGGGTCAAATTGGGGTGTCTACAAGAAGCAAAGTGCATAACGACGATGCAGCTGAAAGTCTACATCGCTAAGGTCACCAGTAGGATGAAACCTCTCAATAAGCCATGGGATGTCAAGACAGTCGCCCGAGGTCAGAAGAGAAACCTCCATCCTAGATAGGCCACAAAATTGCATCATCTGCTGCCAAACTGAGAGGAAAGGAGTAGGAACGGCAACAGAACCCTGTGGAGTCAAGTCTAAAATGGTAGCAAACTCCTCTACAGTGGGGCAGAGCTCTTCAAGGCCAAATCAAAAGACGTGGGATTGTGGATCCCATAGTTGAACAGCGGTCTTTAACAATGGTTCGTCGATCTTCACGGCCATAAGATGAAAAAAAGAGTTGATCTCAAAAGAAGTAAAGTTTAGACGTTCAATGTGGGAGAATGCCTCAATCCATGAAGAAAGTGTGGTAGCCATCTAAGTGTAAGCAACAGATAAGGGAGTCTCTAGTGCTGTGTTTATAAGGTAAGAAAAGGCGAGAAATCAAAAATTTGATAAAAAGTACCTTCATTGTGGCGACCGCCACCTTGGAGTCGGCGACCGCCAACTTGGAAAAGCACCGTACAGTGACATCACTCCTTTGACCAGGCGACCGCCATGATAGATTATGGCGACCGCCATGTAAAAGGTGGCGGGCATGTATGAGTTTTGTGGTTTTTGCATTTTGTAAAAGGTTGGAACATTTGCATTATATATCCATGACAGTTCGAACATTAAGTGAAGATAAACCATGCAATAGAAGAATATAAAGCAATAAGGCCCAGAAGTATAACAGAAAATAGTGTATCAAAGTGAGAACTGGGGCACTAAGGCCCAATAAACAGCAAAATTGGGGCACGCAGGCCCATGTATGTTAGAATGGGGCACGAAGACCCATATAAAGAAAGTGTATCAGAATGTAACTGGGGAGGGGAGAGCTCTCTCTCTCTCAAACATGTCTCGGGTGGACTCGACAGGAGGAAGCACCGGCCTCATTCGAGCTGACATCCTCGAAGAGCCACTCGATGTCATCATCACCATCATCACTGCCAGAAGAAGAAGATATGGCTCTGGAGCGACTCTTGGCAGATAAGACGGATCCTCTGGAGCGAGTTCTAGAAGAAGCAGCACGAGATCCACGGCCTCGAACGGGGGCTGAAACCGGGGCAGGAGTAGGAGCAGGGGGTGGAACAGCAGCAGCTACAGGAGGCTGATAGAAAAAAAAGGAAACAGTATAAAGGAGAGCAAAGAGATCAAAAAGATAAACACTCACCGGCCGAGGAACAAAAGGAACCCCAGCTGCACGCAAAGCAGCATCTTGCTGGTGAACAAGGGTCTGCAGGCCGCTCATCACCAGCATGAGATGATCCAGCCAAACCTGATCCGTCTGTTGAGAAATAATACAGAACTGAGCAATCTACGAATAAAGAAGGACGAAAAGGAAATAGTGAGAAAAGAGTCAAACCTGAGCATGCTCTGGCCGGAACTCCGGGGCTGGAGGAATCGGGATAGGAATATCGAATGGATACCCATCTACGAAGGAAGATACGGTCCAGGGTATCTCGACACTCCCAACTCTAGCCCCACCAGTCGGATCAGCGTCAACAGCAGCAGGACCAGCATCAGCAACTACAGCAGCACCAGCACCAGCAGCCTCCACTGCCAATACCCTCCTCCTGCCGCTAGGGCCAGCCGGGCCAGGACCTAAGGGACCCATCAGGTGTGCCTGAGCCCAGGCTGTGTAATCCCCTTCCGCCACCAGTAGCTCTGAAACTAGGGTCCCTACCGTCTCCAGCAGCAAATCGATGCTGCCTATATGATCAGTCCGGTGCATGTAAGCTGGAGGAACCACCGGTATCCTAAAGTGATCAAGGCCGAGCGACAGACGGACCACTCGCTCGCCAAGATAATACTCCCTACCAAATGGGCCCTCCAGCAGGATCCGCCTAGAAGCGATATCCCTGCTGTGCATCAGATCTGCACCGGCCCGATCCTCCACTCCCCTCCAGACATCCCAGTGGACCTGCAGCCATTTAAGGTATAGTACAGTGCAATAAATAGTAAACAGCGAACGATCAGTATGTAGTATAGTAATCAGTATGCAGTATAGTGCAATAAATAGTAAACAGTGAATGATCAGTATGCAGTACAGTAATCAGTATGCAGTACAGTGCAATAAACAGGAACAGTGATCAGTGTACAGTGCAGTGAACAGCCATGAACAGAATGCAATACGGTAAAATTAGTAAAATGATACCTAGTCGGGGGTCAGCTGGTCCAGTGAGACCCGAAAGCGGTCTATGTCCTTCCCTCCAGCCTTCTTCCTCTTTAGCCCACGGGACCACCGGCCTGCTCGGTGAATAACCAGAGGGTCTGCTGCGGAGTTCGCCAGGACATGAAGCCTGAGGAACTCGTAAGTCCACAACTGCAAAAAAAAAGGTGTCAATCAGTAAATAATGGATAACAGAAGAATGGAAGTGAATGGAAAAATACATAAACTAAATCATACCTCCTAAACCCTCCAGTATCCCCCGATGCTAAGCTCCTGGGGGAACCGGGTCAATGTCCACATGAATCCGTAGAGGGTGGCAAGAGAAGCTCCTCCCCAGTCGAATGAAACAACCAGGTCCAAGCGAGCGAGGCCGCCAAGGTAATGCAGATGAATGGTATTCTCCTTGTTCGAAAACAAGGAGGTACCAAACATATACATCAAAAAGCCCCGGGCGATCCACTCGAAGTGGCGCGACCCACTCGAAGTGACGGGGCTCAAAGTAGTGGAAGTGGAGGAAGCACTCGAAGAACCAGGTATATTGAACCCGGCCTCTGTCCATCTGAGTAGGAACGGCTCCGAGAAAATATAGCAGCGCATCAGCAGAGCGGCCGACGGTCGAATCAAATGGGATGGGTGCTCCTCCAACCCAGATACCGATAATTAGCGCAAAGTCGAGAGGCGTCAGAGTAGCCTCGAAAGTAGCAAAGTGAAAGGTATTGCTGGTATCCCACCATCGCTCGACAAGGGCCGTGAGCCAAACCCGATCGTTGCTCGTCCTACCCAAAAGAGGTATGAAACGAGCAAAACTAGAAGCATCAACGAACGCCTGGCTAGGAGCGGGGAGGGCATCATACCACTCCAACACCTCCCTGGAGGCAGAACCTCCAAAGTCTCTGACGTAATGACCAGCCTGAGAAGAAGAAGACAAATAGAGAATATATAAAGAACAGATCGAGCAAGCAAAGTGCAGAAAAATATCTGAAAGCAAAACCCTAGGTTCTTGTGTAAGTGACGACCCTTCGATTCTCTCAAAAGCCCTAGAAAAAGACTAGGGCACCCTAACCCTAGGTTCGTGTGTAAGTGACGACCCTTTGATTTTTGCACACCCTAGTAAAAGACTAAGAACCCTAAGTCCTGGTACGTTAGGCAGATCTCTATCATTTTGTGTTAACAATAAAAAATAAAAATATATACATGAATAAAAAAATAAAAAAAAGGGGCAAAGAAAATCTTCCCTTCTAGGATTTTTCTAAAAAAGTTTTCAACAATTTTTTAGAATTTTTTAAAAATTTTCTTCAATTTTTAGGATTTTCATAAAATTTCTAGAATTATCTCAAAATTATTTCTCATTTTCTAGGATTTTTCTAAAAAAAAAATTTAACAATTTTCTATAATTTTCTAAAACTTTTCTTCAATTTCTAGGATTTTCATAAAATTTCTAGGATTTTCTAAAAATTTTCCTCAATTTTTTAAGATTTTCTAAAATTTTTTTAGAATTTTCTAAGATTTTTCTAAAATTCTTCTAAAAATTTGCCCAAAGTTTCTACAATTTTCCTTGATTTTCTAAAGATTTTTTAAAATTTTCTAGAATTTTTCTAAAAACAAAAACAGTTTTCTAAAGATTTTTCAAAATTTTAGAAAAACAAAAAAAAGTTTTCTAAAGATTTTTCAAAATTTTCTAGAATTACAAAAAAAGTTTTCTAAAGATTTTTCAAAATTTTCTAGAATTACAAAAAAAGTTTTCTGAAGATTTTTCAAAATTTTCTAGAATTTTTCTAAAAACAAAAAAGAAAATTTTCTAACATTTTTCAAAATTCTTTAGAATTTCTCTAAAAAAAATTTTTCCAAAATTCTCTAGGATATATATAAAAAAAATAAAAAATCAACCCCTTAGTTGTATATTTTTGCTAAAAATAAAATAAAATATTTCAAACCCTTTATTTTTCGTGATAAAATAAATTGCCCCTCTTATTGTTTGTTCAAATCCTAATGTTTCTACTATTTTAATCTGTATTGCATAGGTACCTAAAACTAAGTTTTGCATCTCAAAAATCATACACAAGTCATCACAGCAATCATCATCATAAATCAAATCATCATATCAAATAGGGGATCCTAGGCATGTGTCTACGTTTGTTATGTCATAAAAACATGCTCTGAATTTGAAACAATAGGGTTAGGTAACCTACCGAAGGACGCTGACGAGAGATATGGTGGTCGGGCTCTCGCAAAAGAACATCAGCAGCGATGGAATCGGTAGGAGGCTCGTAGCGTCTCATCCCGCGGTATACTACGCAATGAGGGACCGGATCGTAAGTATGTGGGTCAAAAGGCGCTGGGTGACCCTCTACAACTTCTGGATCCAGAAAGTCAGCCATTGCGGCCTCTGTAGCAGCATCAGCAGCCGCCTAAGCCTCAGCAGCTGCTCGTGCCTCCTCCTCTGCTGCCTGACGAGAGGCACGCTCTGCCTCAAGAACGAGAGCATCCATTGCAGTAGTAGCAGTAACCCTGCTAGTAGGAAGACTGGTGGTCGTATCCCTGAGAGTCCCCATGGAGGAACTCCCAATAGCAACAGGACCCCGTCGTGCCCCTAAGTCGTCATCTCCCTGGTCCTGGCCCGCCATGAAGAGGAATGGGATCACAAATAGAAGAGTAAACATTGTGTGAAAGCTAGGAAGTAAGAAAAAGTGAGAAGATGGAGCTTAGAAGCTTGAGGGAACAAGAGAGAGCTTAAGAGCACAAATGATTGAGAGAGAGTTGAGAGCGTCTAGAAGCTAGAGAGAGAGTGAGGAATGAAGAAAAGAACCAGTCCGCGCACCATAAAGATCCGGACACGCGTTTCGAGTTGGCGGCCGCCATATCGCATGTTGGCAACCGCCATGTAGTAGGGATTTTTACCCGGCGACCGCCATGTCAGAGGGATTTCACCTTGGCGACCTCCAGGTTGTCAAACGTCACGTCGCTTCCATCTTGGCGGCCGCTATGTCAGAATGTCATAATGACCTTTATGGGGTTCCTAAGGGGCCATTTGGGTGGTTTTTGATTATTGTTATAGATGTTTTATTTCATCTTTGTATGCACCTTATTAACAAAAATAATTTTATTTTCTTATGGTGTGTTTTTGTGCATGTTGACTTTATATGAGTTATTTTGTTTACATTTTGCAAATATGGTAATAATTTTAAAATCTTATTTTTTGCTGCTCCATCTTTTTGCAGTGTTTCCACTCTGATAAATTTAACTTTAAGCTGTAACCAGGTTTTTAGTTATTTTTATCCCACGACTTGTCCTGAATTTTTAGGTGTTAACTCGACCTATTAATTCGCGGTTCTCCATTCCGATAAATCTAATTTGAAGCCGTAACTAAGTTTTTAGTTATTTTTATCTCACGTCTTGTCTCGAATTTTCGGGTCTTAACTCGACCTATTAATTCGCGGTTCTCTTATGATAAATCTAATTTTAAGCCGTAACTTGGCTTTTAGTTATTTTTATCTCGAAATTGTGAGGTTTTAACTCGACCGATCAATCCATGTTTGTTTTTCCGGTTAAGATAATTTCTTGGATTTTAACTCGATCCTTTTAAATATTTTATCCCCAGCCGGATTCTTAGATCTTAACTCAATCTTTGACTTAGTTGTGCTTTCCTTTAGATCTCAACTCGATCTTTAGGATCTGCCAATATTATACCAGTATTTGCATCATATTTCTTATCTTGCATCTTTGTATTTTTGTCCCAGGAACTATGTTTTGGTTTAATCCCTAGCAAAGGGGTACGTAGGCAACTCGATGAAAGTTTGAGTACGACCAACATTATACGTATGCTTGTATGTTTTGTGGCCTAAAATTGACGGTTCGGTCAAATAGCTGTTGTCTCTACGTCTTTGATATAACTTGTATCACGCATTGCTATAAGAGTCATATCAAAGAGGGGCAACTGTAGACACCCCATTTGACCCTATCCAATCTTAGGTGAATCCGATGATGAAAACAGGTGGAACAAGTGCTTCAATTAGATCCTCGAGAAGTGATCCAAACTCAGTAATTGAACCCGACCATTAAAAACCATCAGAAACCTTCAAAACCAATGAAGCTGTACCAAACCATCGATAACTTGTTGCCCATGTCATTGCCAAAAGTGGCGACCGCCATGTTCATGGGGCGACCGCCAATAGAACCTTGTGGAACCTTTTCCCACATAGCGACCGCCAACTCACATTGTGGCGGCCGCTAACTCCAAATGTCCTGGCATGCCTTAGAACGTGGCAGCATCTCATTGGTTGAAGAACTCTATAGATACCGTACCTCTGGTACGCTTTCAAGGACAGAAAATTATAGGGAGGTTTAGTGAGAGAAACTCTGCCAAGTCGCCAAGTAATTCCGAGCCCCGACGCCAAAGCCCTGCCAAAATACTGAGATCCGAGCCTTCGATAATCCCAAATCCTAACTTGGATCATTGCCCGAGGATCAAATTGCTTACCCACATCCCCCAACTTGAGGATTCTTTAGCGATCCAGGTATTCTGCTTGGATCTCCAGTCCTTCTAGCTCCATCTTCTCCCTTTTGGAGTGATCGGGTTAATTTTCACGTATTCGTTCCAATTACATTATTGTTTTACTTCATGTTTCAGCTCACGTAGTTTACTCGTTTTGTTAGTTTACTTACTCGCATTTTAAGCTTATTATAAATTATTAAAATATTAAGTAGTGCTAATATTTCTAGCAATTACAACTTGTTAATGTTGTTAATTGTTATAATCAAAACACTTACATAAAAAATGATTGTAATTGTTAATATTACACTCACATTTAATTCTAGTATTTCATTTCATTTCTTTTTCTTTCTTTTTATGATAATTTAATGATCTAGCATTTATTTTCTTCTCTTTTCTTTTGATTAGTCTAATTTTCTTTTACTAGCATTCTATTTCTTTGTCTCTCTTTTTCTTTATTTCTAATATTTACCTTCTTGTAATATTAATTCAACGTTACTTTCCTTTTAAGCATTAGTTCAATGTTCTAATATTCATTTTTTTTTTATTTTCTCTTTCTTTTCTTTCTAATGTAATTCATTTTTCTAGCATTTTCTTTTCTTTTAGTGTAGCATTTTATTTTCTTTTTATTATCAACTTTATTTCTTTTCTTATAATGTTCCATCTCTTTTTCTTTAATGCTAATATTCCATTTTCTTTTCTTTCTTTTTAATATTAGTGTAAAGTTCTTTCACTAGTATTAATTTAATTTTTCTTTGCTAACTTTTATTTTTAATTTTCTTTTCTTTTTCTTTTAACAATAGTGTAATTTTTATTTCTAGTATTTTATTTATTTTTATTTTTTTTATTATTATTAACTTTATTTCCATAAAATGTTCCATTTTCTTTTTCTATAGTTTTATTTTCTTTTTCTAGTACTTATCTTATCTTTCTTTTATTTTCTTTTATTAACCACAAAAAGCACAAAATCATAAAAATACCTTTTTATGCTAGTTAATGTTCTTATTATTTTTCTTATTTTCATCTTTTATGTAAATAGTTAGGTTTCCTTTTTATTAGTTTGAAAGTATTTTCTAAACCCTTTTTATTTTGGCTTAATAAGTTTTTTGTAAGTTTTCTTTCATCTCTTTCTTCTTTAAATTAAAAATATTTGTTATTAGATTTTATTATTTTGGTTAGTTTTTAACATAAAATTTTTTATATATTCCTTACAACTTTTAGGTAATAATACGTGTATTGTACATATTGTATAGCTTATTTTTGTTTGCAATTCATGTTTAGGTAATTTTAGTAACTTTAGCATATTTTTATTCTTTTAACCAAATCATGCTAGTTTAGATTGTTTAAATAATATTACATGTGGGTATGTGTACCATGTATTCTTTAGTTAGAAATTGCATGTCATAGGATTTAGGATTTTACCATTTTATTTGTTTTGATTTGGGGTGCTATGTACATATTTTATGTATTTTTTATACTTAATTTTGAATGTTCTCTCTTCACCCCTATTTTTTTTATTTACATGCATTTGAGGGATTATATTAAAGAACCAATGATGATTAGTAGAGGCCAACCTTACGGTTGGGCGAACGAGGTGCCTAACACCTTCCCCGATTCGTACTTTAGCCCTCGAACCATTTTTCTCTGGTTAACGTTTTAAAGATCAGTAGCCAATTTTATTTTTCTTAGTTTTTTTCAAAAACTAAGTGCCGACTCTATTTTCAACAAAAGGGGTTTATAAAATTTGATTTTCAAGGTGTTAAAAGATTTTTCTAAACATTCTTTGAATTCTTTATTTTTGAACATTTTTCAAAATGACCCCCTAAATCCCAACACCACAGCGACCACCACATTTGAACCATGGAGTCGCCAACTTCGTTGTGGCGACCGCCATAAGAAACCCTTGGAAACTTGATTTTTGTGGTGACCGCCCACTTCATATATGGCGACCGCCCACTTCATACATGGCGACCGCCAACTCTAAATGGCTTGACGCATCACAAAACGTATCAACATTTTATTAGTTAAAAAGCTCTATAAATACCGTACCTCTGGTATGATATCGAAGCTCTGATGGATCGAAAGACAAAAGAATCCTGACACCAACACCCTGCTAAAGTATCGAGAAACTGATCATCAATACCGAAACCTTAACTCTCCTACACTTGGACTGGATTATTAATTGAGGATTGGATCGTTGAAACACATCTCCCCGACTTGAAGCATCACCCGAGTTATGGCGATCTAGGTATTCTGTTTGGATTCCCAGCCTTTTTATCTCCATTTCTTCTCTCTTGGATGCTTTATTAATACCACTTATGTAGTTGATTTAATTATCTTTCTTTATTTAATTAAATTATGAATTTTAGTTTATTTATGCTAAGCATGTTTAGATTAGATTAAACTAGTTAAATTCATATTACAAATCAAATTTTAGATTGTTTGCTTTATTCACATTACACATTTGCACCTAACACATTAATTCATTAAATAGTGCAAACATAATTGGCAATTAAGACTTACGGTGTTGTTATTGTCAAAATCAATACATTTACATGCATATGGTTGTAATTATCGATATTACATCCATATTTTATATATCTTAGTTAAATGGCTGTTATATTACTATATAATAGTCGTTATTTACATTTGTTATTTTTAATATTAGTTTAATTTTCCTTAATAATATCATTTCTATTTTTCTTTTCTTTTATGCACCAAATCTGTTAATGTTAGTTTAATTTTTTCTTAATAGTATTCTTTTTTTTCTTTAAATGTTACAGTTAATTACCCAAAAAAAAATTCTTTTTGTTTATCTTTTCGTTTATTTTGTTCAACATCAAAATTTTCAAATTCTTTTAATATTAGTTTAATTTTTCTTTAATAATATACCCCTTTTGTTTTTCTTTTCTTTTATTTTGTTTAAACATTAAAATTCACAAAATCTTTTGATGTTAGTTTAATTTTTCTTTAATAGTATTGTTTTTATTTTTATTCTTTTATGCATTAAATCTTTTAATATTAATTTAATTTTTCTTTAATGATATCTTTTTAGTTTTCTTTTCTCACAAAATCTTTTAATGTTAGTTTAATTTTTTTCCTTTAATAATATTTTCTTTTGTTTTTCTTTTCTTTTATTTTGTTTAAACATTAAAATTCACAAAATCTTTTGATCTTAAGTTTCATTTCTTTTCAATGGCATCTCTTTTATTTTATTTTGTTTTGTTTTTAGTTAATAACTAACTTGATAGTAATCACTTAGAAAGCATACTTTGATTTTTTTTTGTCTAAAATCATGTTAATATAATTTTGGGCTATTTGATAATATGCATATTTAGTATGATAGTTTTAAAGTATACTTTGTTTGCTTCATTTAAAATCATATCTAGAATAGCTTGGGATATTTTAAGTTGTTTGGTAATATTGTTAGAAAAGTCATATTTACTTTTAGTATAGTTTGAATTTAGAGATTTTTAGCATTTTTTATTTTTATTTGAATCACGCTAATTTTTATAGTAATGCATGCGGGTTTGCTCTATGGATCCTTTAACTAGAAAATACATGTCGTAGAATTTAGAATTTTTTTTTTATTTGCTTTGTTTTGGCATTCTATATACATATGTTATTTATTTTACTTATTTGATTTTGAACGTTCTCTCTTCGCCTCTATTTTCTGTATTTGTATACATTTAAGAAATTTAATTAAAAACCAATGATGATTAATAGAGATCAACCTCACGATTAGACAAACGGGGTGCCTATCACCTTCCCCGATTCGTACCTTAGCTTTCGGATCCTTATTTTCTCTTGTTAACGTTTTAAATATCAGTAGGTTATTTTTGTTTTTCTTGATTTTTCTCAAAAATCAAGTGGTGACTCCATTTTCAACAAAAATAAATTTTTAAAATTTAGTTTTCAAGGTGTTAAAATATTTTCTAAATATTCCTTAAAATCCCTTATTTTTGAACTCAAAAACCCCAAAATCCTAGCGTAACAGCCTCCGCCTTGAATTCTTTAAATTTTTCAAAACATTTAGACTTACGATGCATAAGGTAAGTATATTCATACTTAAGTAGTCATCAATGAAACTGACGAAATACTCCAAGTCACCTCTAGTTCGGATTGTCATAGGACCACATACATCAGAATGAAGCAGTTCCAATGGTTCTTTAGCTCTATAGCCTTTGGCCGAGAAGGGTCTTTTGATCATCTTATCCTCTAAGCAAGATTCACAGACTGGAATCACTTTCAATAAACTCAAACGTTTATTTTTTATCAGTCTTTTCATCCTTTTTAGATTTATATGATCGAAGTGTAAGCGCCAAAGAATTATTTGGTTCATTAAAAAAGAAAATTTTTTCTTATGTGGTAAATTAGATGTGTTATTCAATTTAGTTAGTTGCAGTGTAGAAGAGATAGAAGATACGACATACAAATGATCCACCAATGTACCAGAATAAATAAAATATTTATTTTTCTACATAACCACAGAGTCATCAAAATGAACAGAATATTTGTCATTTATTAAACTAGAAACCAAAATTATTTTTTTTCTAATCGAAGGTACATAAAGACAATCTTTTAAAAGTAAAATCTTATTTCTACTAAAACAAAGAGCGATATCTCCTACTGCAACTGCTGTCATCATTGTATTATTACCCATATATAGGTATATTTCTCCATCACTGAGCTTCTTGATTTTTTGAAACCCCTGTAAAGAATTACAGACATAATTAGTGGCTCTCGTATCTACATCGAGGTTCTAGTAGATAACACCGCTAAATATGTTTCAACCACTAGTGAACAGAAATTACTTAGTTTGTTTTGCTTACTGAGAAAAATCGGACACTGATTTTTCTAATACCTAAACTGGTTACGATGATAGCACTTGTCTCTCGGCTTCTTCACACATGTTTTTGGTCCCTTAACTACTTTTGGACCTGTGCCTTCCTATGTCTAAATTTTTTTTTTCTACTTGCCTTTCGACTTAGAGGAAAAATCTTTTACAGCCACATATACAGAACTTCCTAAGAACACCCTCAGCTGCTTGAAGTTCTTTAAAAAGTTTTGCCAATGAAAAGTTAAGCTTATTAATGGTATAGTTCAGGCAAAACTGCTTAAAGCTATCAGACAGTGACTGGAGTATGATATCACCTGGGTTTCTTCGTCAATTTCAACTCCTAGGATCTCCAGTTTTATTCAGAAGACTGATCATCTTTAGAACCTAATTCCTAATTGGGGTGCCTTCATCCATGTTTGCATTCATAAGAAATTTCATGGCCACCTGCCTAACAGCACGATTTTGATCCCCAAATATTTCTTTGAGGTTCATAATCATGTCATAGACATTAGGCATAAACTGATGCTGATGCTGTAAAATATTTGACATAGAAGCTAAAATGTAATAGCGAGCCATCTGATCAGCTTTCTGCCACTTTTGATGGACCTAGATTTTCTGTTCGGTCGCTTCCTCATTAGGTACTGGTAAAAAAATTATCAGTTAACACAAACTTATAGTTCTCAACAGTTAAGACAATGTCTAAATTTCTTTTCCAGTTAACGTAGTTTGGTCCCATAAGTTTATTTTCTTTGAGTATAGACGCGGGAGGATTGAAAGCCATTTTACTCATGAGAATCACATAATTAAAAAATAGCCGTTAATTATGACGAATAAAATTTTAAATTTATTTTAAATTGGTTCATTCTACCATTTTAAAAGAAATTCACCTGCAGCCTTGCATGCTGTGAATAGCATTCCTTAATGGGAGGATGTCTACTATCCATCGTTTGTCCAGACAGGCTAATTTTTATTAATTTTACTATCTAGACAACTGACCCTACTAAGTAAAATTAATTAGTTGACTTTACTTCGGTCTCGTAAATAATAGCAGTGACTCAGATGGAGATGATACTATTTATTTACAGCTAAGTGTTAACCACCACCTAATCCCAAATCAATTGTTTTGCAATGAACCATTCAGATGGAGAAGTGATCCACACTAATAATTATCTAGAATTATCCCTAAATGAGGTTTGTACTAGCGATAGCGCAATTAATTTGTCCGATAGGGAGAAAGGCCTTACTGCCAACATTCAGGATTTAATTACATCACTTATAAACTGGTGATGGAGATCACATAATTTATATGTGAATAAATTTTCTCTCCCACTTAGATTTTTAAAATATTTTTGAAGGTTATAAAAATTTATTTAATTAAAATAAATTTATTAATTTCAAAAACTACACAATCTGAAAGAGTTCAAAACTTCTTTCTGTATACACGATTTCAAATATTTTAGTTTGTTAAACCATCTTTTCATGTTTTAATGCGTAACAAGTAAAATTCGACGAATGCACAGTTTTTTCTTTAGTTTTTCAGCTAAGGTAGTGATTAAAGGTATTCAATTATTTTATTTTAGTTACACAATTTTAAAAAATAATAATTTATTTAGATTAAATTTTTTTTTATTTAATTAATTAAAATCCAAAATTAATTTTCACATTTTTTGTAACGACCCAAGCTTCCGAGAAATTTTTTTTAATAAATCAAATATTTTTTAATAAATATAATAATAAATAAGATATATAAATAATAATAAATATTTTAATAGTATAATAATTTTTTTAGAAGGTAATAATCTCTTTAGGAAAGAAATATCTTTTAGAATGCAATAATTTTTTTTGGAAGGCAAAAGAATTAAGAAAGAAATAAATAAAATAATTATTTTTAAATATATAAAATCTTTATATATATATACCCATTAGCGTTAAAGGTGCCTAATTAAAAATCCTTGCGCCGCATTAGTAGCTTAGGGATTAGTAAATCATAATAACAGTGCACCGCCGGGAAGGAGTTCGGGGGAGGAAATCAGCCTGCATTTTTGCACGGATCAACGGTTTTGTTTTCGACCGGTAAGATCTAAATTTGCCTTTATTTTGTTGATCGTTACAAATAATATTCAATTATTATTCTGGCATTCTATTTTCTTCTCGTTCTCCAACCGTTCTTTATTTTTTTTGTTTTAGAAAGAGAGAGGAGAATAAGTTTCTAGATTTGTAGAATTAAAAAAGAGTCTAAACCATTTCGTTTCAAACCAAAGCTGTTATCGTCGTGCCGTCGTAGAAAACCAAAAAAGGTAACTGAAATCAATAGTTTCGCAATGCATCGGTATTTATTCACTTCTTTGGATTTTAGTTTTAACCATTAATTGAAAACTGAAAAAAAAATAACTGAATCACTAGTTTTGCGTCGTTTTAATATTTAATTATTTCGATGAATCCTATAATCATATAGTTGCTGAATTTTTAAATATTTATGATATTCTGAATTTAAGAAAACTCGAATTCAAACTAGCACTTAACACATTTTGTTTGATTATAAGATTATTTATTTATCGATTCATCCATGTTTAGATATCTTATATTGTTATTGATGATTGCATGTTAAGTTGTCGTTTTTCATTATAGTATGATTCGTATCGCAGAATGATAATCATCATGAATTTAGCATGATTTTAACTATTGAAAATGTGTTCATCAGGAAGGTTACATAAATAAACTTTGCATGTTAATAATCGTAACGGGGTTAATTACGAGGGGTTAGTTGTATGTCGTGGTTTGTTGTGATAAAGGATATTATCAAGGTGCACCCGTCGTCGGCTACACTAGTGTTCGAACTTTGATAATATCTAGTAGAGTTGAGGTTTTTAATAAGTTACCTAGCAGACCTCCGTCGTAGGTGGGCCGGTGTATATTTTATGATAACTTATCAGGCAGATACAGATGTGTTCTCGGTTGTAATTCTAGGATGATTATCTGGCAAAAATAAATTGTAGGATGGGTCTTATTATTATTCTAGGATATCATCTGGCAGGAACTGTAAAAACTTCTCATGTATTAGATTTGATGTTGATGAAGATGATATGGGTGTGTTTGGGTAGTGTTCCAGGATAATCCTAATTGGAGTTATTAGTAATTAATTAAATCACGATGCATTTTGATATATCTGTTATTTATTTGTTACTACCTATTGATGTGATTAGCTATCGATGCATACTTTACTTGTAATGGGTCTACTGAGTTCTTCGAGCTCATAGTTTCGTTTATGTTGCTTTGGTGATTCAAATACCAAGTTATGAAGTGCAAGATAACGTCGTAAAAAAGAACATAGAAGAACAGACAGAGCTCTGATTTATGTGAACCTAGCCACCAGTGTTTTTACTATCAGCATTTTTGTTTTCAGTTATTTTTTATTTTTTGCTGCTGTGGCATTGGAATTTTTGGGGTTTTAGAAAATGTTCAAAAATAAAGGATTCAAAGATGTTTTGAAAAATATTTTAGCACCTTGAAAGCCAAACTTTGAAAATCCCTTTTTATTAAAAATGGAATCGCCACTTAGTTTTTAAAAAAAACTAAGAAAAATAAAAATAGTTACTGATCTTAAAAACGTTAATCAGAAAAAGAGGGTTCGGGAGTTAAGGTATGAATTAGGGAATGTATTAGACACCCCGTTCGCCCAACCGTAAGATTGGCCTCTACTAATCATCATTGGTTCTTTAATATAATTTCTCAAATGCATACAAATAAAGAAAATGAAGACAAAGAAAGAATATTCGAAATCAAATATGAAAAATACATAACATATGTATATAGCACTCCAAATAAGACAAATATCAAAATAAAAAATTCAAAGTTCTATGGCATGCGATTTTTAACTAAATGGTATATGGAACACTCCCACATGCAATATTTACAAAAATAAGCTAACTATCATGATTTAAGAAAAAGAATACAAACATGCTAGAAATTGTAAAATTACATAAACATGAATTTGTCACAAAAATAAGCTAAACTATTTTTAACATAATTTTAAAGAAAGTGACTATAACATGTATATTACAAAAATTAACTAGGTTAACATTAACATGAAAAAAAAAATTGCTAAATATAAAATAAAAGATGCATAAAAGAAATCCTATGTTAAAAAGAAAGTTAACCAAAGAAAATTATACTAAAATGAAAATAGTAGAAAATAGAACATTAACAAAAGGAAATTTGACTATTTATATTTGAAACGAAAATGAAGGAAATCAAAATCATGTTTAAGGAATGAAAATTAGGTAAAAAGACTTTTTATAATTTTTGGAGTTTAATGAAATAAAAGAAAAAGAAAAAAGAAAGATAAAATAAATACCAAAAGAAAATAAAGCCATAAAAGAAAAAAAAATAGAACTTTATAAGGAAATATTAGGAGAAAAGAAATGCTAAATGGAACTTTATAAGAAAATTAAAACTAATAATAAAATTAAAAAAATTAAAATGTTACATTATGAGAAGAATAAAGCTAATGATAAAGAAAAGAAAGAAAAATAAAATAAATGTTATGGAAGAAAATTACATTACCATTGAAAGAAAAGAAATGAAAGTTAGGAAATAAATATTATGCTAAAAAAAATTGAACACTAAATTAATGTTACAAGAAAAAAAAAGAAAATAAAATAGGATAAAATAAATTAGACTAACTAAAGGAAGAGAAAAGAAAATTAAATATTAGGACATTTTTTTGGGTAATTATTTAAATTTTGGGTAATTAAAACTAGGACATTAAATTAACCTAAAAAGAAAGAAAATAATATACTAGAATTTAAATAGATGTAATATTGATAATTAAAACTATTTATATGTAAGTGCCTGAATTATAACAATAACGACAATATTAGTCGTATTGCTAATTTATGTTAGCACTATTTAATGACGTTCAAATACTAATATAAGTAAACAAATAAACAAATAAGCTAAACTTTTGAGTTTAAACACAACTAAAGTAACTATGAGCAATGTAAGAATATAATTGGAATGAAATGATCAAAATAACCCGACCACTCCAAAGAGGTAGAAAATGGAGCTAGAAGGGCCGGGTATCCAAGAAAAATACCTGGATTGCCAAAGAATCCTCAAGTCGGGAATGTGCTTCAATGAGTCGATCCTCGGGTGGCGATCCAAGAAAAGTTTAAATGTAGGAGGTTTGGGTCTCGGTATTTCGGCAGGGCTTTGGCGTTGGGACTCAAAATTGCTCGGCACCTCGGCAGAACTTCACTCTCAAAACCTCACACTCCAATTCTCTCCTGTAAAACGTACCAGAGGTACTGTATATATAGAGTTCTTTAGCCAATGAGATGTTGCCACATTTTAGGGATACGTCAGGCCATTTGGAGTTGGCAATCGCCATAATGCAAGTTGTCGGTCGCCATGTTTTTAAAAGGTTCTACAAAGTTCTATGGCGATCGCTACAATGTAATCTGGAGGTCGCCATATTGGAAGGTGGTAGTTGCCCTTTTTTGTTAGGGTTTCCAAGAGGTTCTATTGATGGTCGCCATAATGAACATGGCGGTCGCCTTACTTGGGCAGCAAGTTTCGATGGTTCGACAAAATTTCATTGGTTTGAAGGTTTCGGGTTCAAATACTGAGCTTAGATCACTTCTCGGGGATCGAACTGAGGCACTATTCTTGCTGTTTTCATCATCGGATTCACCTAAGATTTGGCGGGGTCAAATTGGGGTGTCTACAGTTGCCCCTCTTTGATATAATTTACATAGCAACGTATGAGGCAAGTTATATCAAAGATCCTGAGACAACAACTATTTGACCGAGCCGCCAATCTTAGGCCACAAACACACAAGCACGCATATGATGTTGGTTGTACTTGTATTTTCATCGAGCTGGCTGCGTACCCCCTTTGCTAGGGATCAGACCAAAATGTAGTTCACGGGGCAAAATGTAAAATAAGAAACATGATGCAGATATTAGTATGGTGTAATGAAATACGAGTTAGTTTAAGGTCATTAGGAGGACCGACGAGTCAGTTTAGGATCGTGAGGAGGACCGAATAGTCAGTTTAGGGTCATGAGGAGGACTGACGAGTTAGACATCAAATTAATAGGTTGTGTTGGGACGATGTGCAGGATTAAAAATCTAATTACGACTTAAAATTAGATTTATCGGAAAGGACAATCACGAATTAATAGGTCGAGCTAAGACCTAAAAAATCAGAATGAAGGCGGGACAACTAAAAGCTAAGTCACAGCTTGAAGTTAAATTATCGAAAGGATAGACCACGAATAAATAAGTTGAGTTAAGACCTAAAAATTCGAAACGAAACACGAGATAATTAAAAGCCAAGTCACAGCTCTATTTTGAAAGAACACATAAAATGATCTGAACACATTAAGAAAATTTTTATTTATTGAAGTTTTTATTTTTATTTATTTATTTTTGTTTATTATTTTTCTTATTTTTTATTATTTTTATTATTTATTATTATTTTTATTTTAATATTATTTTATTATTTTTATTATTTTTTATTTTTTATTATTTTTTTGTATTATTATTATTATTATTATTATTATTATTATTATTATTATTATTTTTGAAAATAACGTAAAAGAAAGTAAATAAAATGCTCTTAAAAGGAAATAAACGCATTCAAATAACAGACCTCCAAACAGCCCCCTCCTTGAAACCCTAAAACGGATGTGATTGTTGACAGACTGGCGCTGTTTTCCCTCTGACATGGCGGTCGCCCTTATCAAAACCCTTTGAAAGTGGTGGTCGCCAGCATGGAAGATGGTGACCGCCAACTCCAAGCGCGCATAAGGCTCCCAGGCGCGCTCGGGTTAGGGTCATTCTTCACTATCTCATTCACTCTCTTGCCCTCTCGCTCTTCTCAGACTCTCTCTCATCTCTCCCTTAGCTTCTTCTTGCTTTCTCTCTTTTTCTTGCTTCTTAGCATTCACAGGATGTTTACACTGATATTTGTGATCCCATTCCTCTTTTTGGTGGGTCAGGGCCATGGAGATGATGATCTCGGGACACGACAGGGCCCTTCTGCTATTGGGAGCTCTTCCATTGGGACTCTCGGAGGTTCGACTTCTAGCCTTCTTGTCGGTGGGGTCACTTTCACACTGCCCACTGCTGCGATGGAAGCCCTCATCCTTGAGGCGGAGCGCGCTTCTCGTCAGGCTGAGGAGGAGGCGCGAGTAGCTGCCGAGGCGCAGGCGGCTGCAAATGCTGCTGCTGAGGCAGCTGTGGCCGATTTCTTGGATCCCGATGTTGGAGAGGGTCATCCGGCACCCTTTGACCCACATACGTATGCCCCGCTGCCTCATCGCGTGGTTCCACGTGGGTTGACACGCTACGAGCCTCCAGCCGATGCTGTTATAGCCGACATTCTTCTGCGGGAGCCCGACTATCATATGTCTCGTTAGCGCCCATCGGTATGTACTTTGTCTTCAATGTTTTAATACAAAAGCATGATATATCAAACTTAGACGTATGCTTAGGATCCCCCAAATGATGTGATGATGATAAATGATGATTTATTTTGATGATGGTATGGATGATAATTGATGATGATTTGATGTGTTTGATGAATGATTGGGATTTGAATTTAGCTTAGGCACCTATGCGATGGAGATTAAAACAGTAGGGACACTTAGGATTTTGAACAAACAATGAAAGGGGAAATTATAAAAAGTTTGAATTTTTATTGTTATTTCAAGGAAAAGCACAAAACTAAGGGGGAGTTTTTTTGTTTTTATTATTTAATTTTTTTTTTAAATTCTAAAATTTTGTCTAAGAAGTACAACAAATCTCCAAAAATCACAGAAATTTAAGGAGTATTTTTTGAAAATCTAGAAAATGAAGAGGAGAAAATTTTTTTAAAGTCTTGAAAAATATAGGGGAAATTTTGAGAAAAATTTGAGAAAATTTTTTAAGAAAATCTTGGAAATTTTTAGAAAATCCTAGAATTTTGAGAAATATTTTTTTTGAAAAAATGTTAGAAAATCCTAAAAAAAAAATTTTTTTGAAATATTTTAGAAAATTTAGGAAAAACCTTAGGAAATCTAGAAGATTAGGAAAATTTTTCTGAAAATCTTAGAAAATTTAGAAAAATATTGGAAATTTTTAGAAAATCCTAAAAAATTTTTAGAAAAATTCTAGTAAATTAAAGAAAGAATTAAATAAAATCCTAGAAAATTGAGAAAGTTTTTTAAAAAATTAGGGCAAAAGGAGCAAAACACAAATTTTTTTTTATTTTTTTATTTTTTTATTTATTTATTTTTATTATTATTTAATTATTTTATACTTTTATATTTTATATTTTATATTTTATTTTATTATTATTATTTTTTTAAGAAGATTGGGACAAATTTTCAAAGATTAAAAGGTTAGGAAAAAAAAGGACAAAACACAAATATCACAAAAGAAAGACAGAGATTTGCCTGGTGCACCGGGGCACTAGATGCCTAATTTTCTAGGGCTTGAGAGTACTGAAGGGTCGTCATTTACACACGATCTTAGGGTTAGGATGCCTAGTTTTCTAGGGCTTGAAAGAATCGAAGGGTCGTCACTTACACATGATCCTAGGGTTGAGATACCTAGTTTTCTAAGGCTCGAAGGGTCGCTACTTGCACACGAACCTAGGATTTTGCTTTCAGATGTTTTTCCATGCTTTGTTTGCTCGAACTATTCTTTATATATCCTCTATTTGTCTTCTCTTCTCAGGCTGGTCATTATGTCCGTGGCTTCGGAGATTCTGCCTCTGGAGAGGTATTGGAGTGGTATGATAACCTCCCTGCTCCTAGCCGGGCTTACATTGATGGCTTCGGCATTGCTCGCTTCATACCCTTGTTGGGTAGAACGAGCAATGACCAGGTATGGTTGACAACTCTGGCAAAGCGGTGGTGGGACACCACCAATACCTTTCATTTCACCACCTTCGAGGCTACTCTGATGCCACTGAACTTCGCACTCATCACTGGCATCCGGGTTGGAGGAGTGCCTATTCCATTTGATCCATCCATTGCTCAGTCGACTGATGCGCTGCTATACTTTCTCGAGGCTATTTCATTACAAATGGACAGAGATCAGGTGTGATATACCTGGTTCTTCGATCGATTCAACATTTTTAGTGCACCGAGCCTCATCACTATGAGTGGGTCACCCGAGGCTTTTTGATGTATATGTTTGGTACCTCCTTATTTTTTAACAAGGAGAATACCGTTCATTTACATTACCTCGGTGCCTTGGCTCATCTCGACCCGGTTGCTTCATTCGATTAGGAAGGAGCAGCTCTCGCCACTTTTTATAGCTTCATGCAAGCATTGACTCGGTTCCCTCAGGAGCTCAGCATTAGGGGATACTGGCGGGTCTGGGAGGTATGATCTAGTTTCTTCATCCTTTCATTCATTTATGTTATCTGTTATCCATTATCTTTTGTTGACGTCTTCTTCTTTGCAGTTATGAACCTATGAGTTCCTCGGGCTTCACGTCCCGGCGAACTCCTCAGCTGACCCTCTGGTCATTCCTCGTGCAGCCTGTAGTCCCGAGGGCTTAAGGGAAAGAAGGCCGGGGGAAAGACATCGACTGGTTTCGGGTCTTGCTGGACCGGCTGACTCCCGACCAGGTATCTTTATTTACTGCTTACTATTCTGTACATTGTCTTCTTGTACTGCTCACTACACTATACTACACCGCACTGTACTGTTTCTGTTCTCTTCAGCTCTGCACACTGATTACTATACACTGATTGTTATTATACACTACACTGTGTTCTACAGGTTCACTAGGACGTCTGGAGAGGCATAAAGGATTGGGCCGGCGCAGATCTGATGCGCAGCCGGGATATCGCTTCTAGACAGATCCTGTTGGAGGGCCCATTTGGGTGGGAGTACTATCTAGGAGAGCCAGTGGTTTTCCAGTCGCTCGACCTGGATCACTTTCGGATCCCAGTGGTTCCTCCGGCCTGTATGCGTCGGACTGATCATCTGAGCCGGGTCGATCTTCTATTAGAGCTGGTCGGGACGCATGCTGCCGAGCTTCTGGTGACCGAGGGAGACTACCCAGCCTGGGCTCGGGCACATCTGTTGGGACCTCTTGGACCCGGCTCGACTCCCCCTGGCGGTAGGAGGAGAGGACAGACACCGGAGGCTACTGATGTTGGTGCTGCTGGTGTTGCTGCTGGAGCTGCTGGCCTTGGAGCTGGAGCTGCCAGAGGAGTGATAGGTCCGGAGATTCCCTGGGAGATTCAGACTGTGGCTTATGGCTTCCTCTTCTCCCTTCCTGTTCTAGTCCCGCCAGTTTCTGAATTCAGAGCAGAGATTGGTCAGGTATTTCCTTATCCTTACTCCTTTCTTTCATTTTCTGCTTTATTTATCTGACTATCTTTTTCTTTTCCTTCTATAGTTTAATCAGGTATGGGTGGACCGTCTGCTACTGATATTTATGGGTCAGAAGGCACTGATCCATCAGCTTGATGCCACCGTACGAGCAGCTGGCATCGCTTTTACTCCTGCAGCCATAGTAAGTATCTTTATGACTCCTTCCAACCCTTTTGTTTCTTTCATGTATTCTGTTCTGATCTTTGTTTTCTTCTCACAGCCTCCGGTACCAACTACCGGCATAGTACCACCGTGGGCTACTGCTCCTTCTTCTGCTCCAGCCCCAGCTCGAGGTCGTGGTTCTCATGCTGCCTCCTCCAAAGCTCACACTCGAGGGTCTGTCTCCTCTGCTCAGAGTTGCTCCAGGGCTGTGCCTTCTTCTTCCGGCAGTGATGGAGACGACTATATTGAGATACTTTTTGAGGACGTGAGCTCAGACGAGGCTGGCCCTTCTTCTCGCCGGGTCTGCCAGAGACATTCTTGAGAGAGAGAGAACCCCCCTCTTACTCAGATACATTTACTTTTTACAGGCCTGCGTGCCTTGGTTTGACACATTTACATACATTTGTTTGATCCATGGGCCTGCGTGCCCTATTTTGCTGTTTATTGGGCCTAGGTGCCCCTGTTAAATCTTGCTGTTTTTAATGCATTTTGGGCCTTCATGACATTCATTACTTCACATGTATGACTTTTTTTTTATTCATTGCACTAACTGTCTTGGATGCAAAGTTCAATAATTACACAGAGTGCGAAAACCACAATCTAATACATGCTTGCCATCTTTCAACATGGCGGTCGCCGAAATCAACATGGCGGTCGCTATTTGCCATAAATGCTTACATGGCGGTCGCCAGTTACGACATGGCGGTCGCCTGGTTAAAGGGCTGATGTCACTATATTATGCTGTTTCGAGTTGCCGGTCGCCTACCTCAAGGTAGCAGTTGCCACAATGATTGCACTTTTTGTCAAAATTTTGATTTTTCGCCCTTTCTAGCCTTATAAATACAGCCCTGGAGGTCCCATTTGCTATTACTCCAATTCAGATGGCTTCTCCTCTTTCTCCATGGATTGAAGCATTTTTCCACATTGAACGTTTGAACTTCGCCCCATTTGGTCTAAATGCTCTTTTCTCACTGAGGACCATGGAGATTAACATGCCTTTATTGTCAGCTACTGCTCAACTGTGGGATCCACAGTCTCATGTCTTTCGATTTAGCCTTGAAGAACTCTGTCCCACTATAGAGGAGTTTGCTGCTATTTTGGACTTGACCCCACGGAGTGCTATTGTGGTTCCGACTTTCTTTCTCTCATCTCGACAACAGGTGATACAGCTTTGTGGTCTATCTAGGATGGAGGCCTCTCTCTTGACACAGGATGACTGCCTCGACATTCCTTGGATCATTGATAGGTTCTGTCCCACTGATTACCTTAGTGACCTTGGTTTTCAGCTGCAGCGACGCTATGCACTTTGCTTTTGCCTTCTTGCCCAGTATCTGCTCATTCCTTCTGACGGGCGAGTTAGGTGCGCCCTGGTTGACATTGCAGGTTAGATGTGGATGGGGAGGGACTTCGTGCCACTCGTTTTAGCCGAGACATTGCTGGGATTAGATGCTGTTCATCGTGATGAGACCACCACCCTTGCTGATAGCCCTTTACTTCTTTAGGTAAGCTCAACATCTTTTTCTGCATCGAGCTCTCTGTCATACTGTAGAGCTCTTTTCTCACTGTTCTGACTCTTGCTACAGATCTGGTTAATGAAGAAGGTGAATCTCATACAGAAGCCTCCCACTGACAGGCACAATGCCGCTGCTTTCCTTTACCGTCTGCGTTATGAGATATGTGACACCGAGGTAGCCTGGCGACAGTATCTTTCTTCTTTGAATGGCCTAGATATTACCTGGCAGTGTCCTTGGTGGCGAATTCCTGCCATGACTTTGACTACTATGGATCATCCTGGGGTTCTGCTGGTCGGCCTGTGTCAGACTACCTTCTATTACCTGCATCGGATTAGATTGTGGTTTGGTCGCAGTCAGATCAACTTTTTCAGTACTCAAGGCCGTCTATTTTCATCTGCACTGCGGACCCCATTTCTATCATCGTATCAGGACGCCTAGTCATCTCGCTCGCGGATGGATATGCAGGAACTGCAGTGCCCTAAGCTCCCTGATGAGTACAAGACATAGCTGCTGCAGGATCGGGAGAAGAAGGATAGAGAAGAGGGGAAACAATCGGCAAAGAGGAGGAGGATTTGAGGATTTCTGCTTTGTTTTGAAATTTTCACAGCTTTCTTTTATTTGTAGAGTTTGGGACTTACGTGCCCTTCCTTTCAAAAAAAAAAAACTCTGAATCAAGGTAATGAAAACTCCTACTTTGTGTTCAAGATGGTTTAAATTTATCCAAAGTTTTCTTAGTTCAATTAACTGGCTGTATTATTAAAATTCAAAATTAATTTGCATAGGTCTTACTTAGATATAAAGATGATTAAAAATAAAGAATGCGGCTGAACTTCTTGAAAGAAGCTGCCTACGTATCCCAAAAAGATGAAATCAGGTCATATCGTAGTTCAAGTTCGATTTTCACTCGAGTATCGACAATCTCCTTTTGTAGTGCCCTAACTTTTGCCAAGGTCGCCCTTTCGAGTTTTCGGCCTTGCGGGTTGCTCTAGCTTTTGCTTGAGCTGCCTTTTTAGTTTTCAACTCAGCGAGCTTTTCTTTTATCTTTATTTTTACCTCAGGAATAGTATTTTTTTAGTTGGTCGAGATTTACTGGAGTGGAGAACACATTGCCATCCAAGTCCATGATGATAACTGCACCACCGGTCATGATGGTCTTGATGAGAAATGGTCCGGACTAGTTCGGCTTAAACTTACCTCTTGGGTCAAAGATAGGAGCTCTAATTTCTTTAAGGACTAGATCTCCTTCTCTGAGATCTCGGGTCTTGACCTTTTTTTTTGAATGCTCGTGCTATCCTCCTTTGGTAATCTTGCACATGGAACAGAGCCTGTAGCCTTCTTTCATTAAACAAGAGCAACTCTTCCATCCGATTTCTCTGCCATTCTGCTTCTAAAATACCGGCCTCGGCCACTACTCTTAATGAAGGGATTTTCACTTCAATGGAAAGTACAGCTTCCATCCCGTACACTAAAGAGTATGGTGTAGCTCCAGTTGAGGTTCTAATCGACGTTCGGTATCCCCAGAGTGCAAATGGTAAATGCTCCGGGAAATCCTTGTGTGAGTTGATCATTTTTTGCAGGATTTTCTTGATATTCTTATTTGCTGCTTCGACTGCTCCATTGGTCTGCGGCCGATAAGGTGAGGACTTGTGGGCTACTATCCGGTATTCCTTGAAAAGATCCAAAACCTCCCCTTGGAAATGTGAACCGTTGTCTGAGATAACCTCATGTGGGACTCCATACCGACAAATGATGTTTTGTTTGATGAACTTAGCAACATGGGAGGCTTTCAATACCGAGAAGGAAGCTTCTTCCACCCACTTGGTAAAGTAGTAAATGGCCACTAAAATGAACTCGTGCCCATTTGACGCCTTTGGTGTTACTCTGCCGACTACATCGATGCCCCATATTGAGAACGGCCATGGTGACGTCAAGTTATACAGTTGAGACGGGGGAACATGCATAAGGTTCGCGTGAATCTGACATTTGTGACACTTCCGCACAAACTGTATACAATCCGTCTCCATCGTCATCAAAAAATATCCCTGTCGTAGGATTTTCTTGGCCAACATGTTACCACTCATGTGTGGTCCACAGACTCCGGCGTGTATCTCTTTCATCAGCTTTTGGCCTTCTTCAGCGTTTACGCACAGCTTATTGACACTAGAATGTCCTCGTTTATACAGTCTACCACCGCAAATGACAAATTGTGCAGACAATCTTCGTATTGTACTTTTATCCTTTTTGCTGGCAAACTTGAGATACTCTCCTTTTTCCACGAAGTTTTGAATGTCAAAATACCATGGGAGATCGTCAGTGCTTTCTTCGATGGTAGCTGTCTTCTTATATGCTGGCTTTCTTTTCTGTTCAACTATCAAAGGCCTCATCCGGACTCCAGGTGATATGTCAATCATGGATGCTAGAGTGGCCAGTGCATCGGCGAACTTGTTCTGTAGTCTTGGTATATGGGTGAAGATCACCGATTCAAAACACGGTATCAGCTTCTCTAGCTCTTGATGATAGAGAATCAAGGTTAAGTCCTTGACTTTCCATTCTCCTCTTGCTTGTGAAACTACCAGTGCCGAATCGCTGATGACTTCCAGCTTCCCTGCCCTTAGTTCTAGGGCTACCTCTAATCCAGCTAAACATGCTTCGTACTCAGCTTGATTGTTGGTGACTTTAAAATTGAGCTTCAATGACAAGGGAACGTGTGATTCGTCAGGAGTGACAAGGAGGACTCCTATTCCATCGCCATATTGATTGGATGGGCCATCAAAATATAGAGTCCACTTGTCATTCCCAACTTTTATCAGCTGTTCGTTAGGAAACTGGAACTCTGTGTCTTCACCTCCTTCTACTGGTTGGTCAGCCAGGAATTCTACCACTACCCTGCCCTTGACTGGCTTCCAGGTGACATATTTGAGATCAAATTCTGATAATAGTAGCAACCACTGGGCCAACCTTCCTATCAGTGCCAGCTTTTCAAACAAATACTTCAACGGATTCATCCGGGAGATGATACTTACTGTGAAGGACAGCATATAATGCCTTAATTTTTGGGAAGCCTAAATCAAGGCCCAGCATGTCTTCTCCAGTGGTGTGTATCTTACTTCTGACCCTGTCATCTTCTTGTTTAGGTAGTAGACGGCCTTTTCGATTCCAGTTTCACCTTCTTGTGCTAGCATACATCCCATAGCTGAGTTAGTCACTGACAAGTAGAGTATCAGTGGCCTGCCAGGTTTAGGAAGAGCTAGGATAGGAGGATTTTACAGGTACTGTCGTACGGTATCAAATGCGTCTTGGCATTTCTGATCCCATTCAAACTTGACTCCTTTCTTTAGCAGGCGAAAGAGCGGCTTGCATGTATTTGTTAATTGTGCAATGAATCGACTGATAAACTATATCTTACCCAGGAAGCCCCTAACTTCTCGCTCAGTTCTCGGAGGAGGAATTTCCAGGATTGCTTTGATCTTCGAAGGGTCGACTTCAATGCCCCGTTGAGCAATCATAAATTCGAGCATTTTTCCGACAGTGACTCCAAATGCACACTTCTGTGGGTTGAGCCGCATCTTGTACTTTTGAATCCTTCCAAAGAACTTTCGCAGTGCCGTGATGTGACCATCCCGATCCTTGGATTTGACTATCATGTCATCCACGTACACTTCGACCTCCTTATGTATCATGTCATGCAGCAAAGTAGTGGCATCCCTCTGATAGGTTTCCCCTGCATTCTTCAAGCCAAACGGCATTACACGATAACAATAGGTGCCCCAAGGCGTGGTGAATGTCGTTTTCTCTCTATCCTTAGGATCCATCTGAATCTGGTTGTACCCAGAGAAGCCTTCTATGAATGATAACAAAGCATGCCCCGTGGTACTAGGAAGGGTGATTTTGGGGGGAAAAGGTGGTTTGAAGGGTGGTTTTGGAGTGTGAAGGGTGGTTTTGGGGTGGGAGGGGCGGTTTCCGTTAAATTTCAACGAAAATTTTAACAGTTGGATGCAATTGATGTTAAAAATTAAATCTCAGGGGAGGTTAGTGTACTTTCAGAGACC
>JAULJZ010134442.1:0-10808 GCA_032270985.1 Heliamphora pulchella | reverse complement strand
ACTATGCATATCATCCTAACAGATATCATGCCATAGTTAAGAGAAAGCTGTAAATAAAACAGTAAGCTCCACTCAGGTCACACAACCGAGGAGAAAAGATGTAAATGGAATCCTATGTACCAACTCTGTCATACCGACAAAGGTAACAATTATAAACTCCTGTCCATAACCCTAGTCCGGACCCACTGATGGCCTGCTAGGTAATGACAAGTTCTATACGGAGTTACAATAACAACGCCATTCACGGAGGCAACCGACTTCTTTACGAATTTTCCTGACCGATGGGAAAGCACCTAAATCATACACACTTGTTTCTTAACGGTTTGCCACGATCGATGGACGAAACAAAACCAAACCACATTTACAAGGATTAACCCAAGGGACTGTAGCGAACCCACTCTGCGCACGTTTTTGGGCTTACACTAAGGAGCAATAGAAGCCCAACTCAAATCACACTCTGTCACGGTACATTTATGGATAACATTTAAAAATCCACCGTAGCTCAACTACGAAACCCATAAAACAGTTTATACAACACGTGTATAGAAGAAATCCAATCCATTAAAATGGAGATCTAAAACTATTTTCAACCAAACGTTTAAAAGGTGAGACTCAACCCCGCGGGTTAGCTCCAAAAGCACGTTTTTCACCCGATTTCACAAATCACCGTTTTTAAATCTCCTTTTGAAAACTACGGATACCACGTACTCGAAACATGTATATAACCGAGAAAATGGTGTAAAAACCCACTTTTATCCAAAAATCACGGTTTAAGATATGTAAACAACATTTCATGCATTTCTACCGGGTGAAAGCAAGTATAACTGCATATAGTACTCTCATAACAGTAATAGGTCTAGAATCCTACCTCAGAGAATCAAGAACTCGATAGCAAGGATCCACGAAGGAATCAACAACAAACCAAGCCCCGGGCCCTCAAAGGTAGAGAGAAGGCAGAGAAAATGGAAACTTAAGTCTTAAGAAAGCTTTTCCAAACACTCCAGCCCCTGAAACCTCTTATAAGCGCGTCAAAAAGGCTATTCAGTCAACTAAAGAGAACACTTCAGTCGATCGAAGCTCCTAGAAAAACGTGCACCGCCTCAGTTCAGTCGACCGAACCAAGGAGTTCAGTCGATCGAACTCCCAAAAACCAGTTCAGTTAACCGAACTGACCCCTTCAGTCGACTGAACCCTCGAGCAGAAGCCTACTGGTTTCTGTTGTAGTTTCAAGGCTAAAAAATCAACCCAACCCACCTAATCAAGGTCTGGGAAAGCATAAAACACATTTACACATGCTTTTCTACAACTTTAAAGCATAAACCATGCATTGATGCTATTCATATACTGAAACGAACACATCAAATATATAAATAACATAAAAGAACAAGGTTCAGGGTCTCACAGTCTCAGACTAAGCTTACACCCGGTCCACAATTCTGTGAAAATAGAAGGTACTGACTCAGAAGGTATCAAGTTCAGAATGTAAGCCGCTGTCTCTAATGCGAGTTCCCAAAACGAATCGGGTAAACCTGAATAACTCACCATGGATCTTACCATCTCCATAAGAGTCTTATTTTTCTTTCTGTTACACAATTCTGCCGCGGAGTGCCCAGTGCAGTCAATTGGGATATAATCCATTTCGATGATAGATAGTTCTTAAACTCTCCAAAAAAGTACTCCCCACCACGGTCGGATCTAATGATTTGATACTTTTACCTAGACGCTTCTCCGTCTCCACTTTGAATTCTTTGAATTTTTCAAAACATTCAGTCTTACAGTTTATTAGGTAAATATATCCATACATTGAGTAGTCATCAATAAAATTGACAAAGTACTCAAAGCCACCTCTAGCCCGGATCGTCATAGGATAACACACATCAGAGTGAATCAGTTTCAACGGTTCTTTAGCTCTATAACCTTTGGCCAAAAAGGGCCTCTTGGTCATCTTACCCTCTAAGCAGAATTCACAAACTAGAAGTGCATCCACTTCTAATGAACTCAAAGGTTCATCTTCTACTAGTTTGTTTATCCTTTTTAGATTAATATGACTCAAGCGTAAGTGCTAAAAAAACGTTTGATTCATTAAAAAAGAAAATTTTTCCTTACATGGTAAATTAGATGTGTCATTTAATTCAGCTAGTTGCAGTGTAAGAAAGATAGGAGATATGACATACAGATCATCCACTAATGTACACGAATAAATAAAATATTTATTTTTCTTAAAAACCACAGAATCATTAAAATGAACAGAATATTTGTCCTTTATTAAACTAAAAATCGAAATTAAATTTCTTTTAATCGAAGGTACATAAAAACAATATTTTACAAGTAAAATTCTATCTCTACAAAAGCTGAGGGTGATATTTCCTACTGCAACTGCTGTCACCCCTGTATTACTGCCCATATGTAGGTATATTTTTCCATCACTGAGCTGCCTAGTTTTCTTGAACCCTTGCAAAGAATTATAGACATGATTAATGGCTCCCATATCTACACACCAGGTATCGGTAGATAATACCGCTAAATATGTTTCAACTACCAAGGAATAGAAATTACCTGATTTGTTTTGCTTACTAAGAAAAATCGAATACTGCTTTTTTCAATGTCTAAACTTGTTACAGTGATAGCAATTGCCTTTCGATTTCTTCACACCAGTTTTTAGTCCCTTAATTGCATTTGGACTTGTGCCTCCCTGTGTCTGAATTTTTTTTTTCTTGCCTTTCAGCTTAGAGTAAGAACTTTTTTCAGCCACATACACAGAACCTGGCTTCCTAAGAACACCCTCGGCTGCTCAAAGTTCTCTAAGAAATCCTGTCAATGAAAAGCTAAGCTTATTCATGGTATAGTTTAGGCAAAACTGCTTAAACTATCAGTGACTGAAGTATGATACCGACCTGGGTTTTTTGGTCAATTTCGACTTATAGGATCTCCAGTTCATTCAGAAGACTGATCATCTTCAGAACATGATTCCTACCCGGGGTGCCTTCTGCCATGTTTACATTCATAAGAGACTTCATGGCCACCTGCCTAACAGCACGATTTTGATCCCCAAATATTTTTTTGAGGTTCATAATCATGTCATGGTACAAGGTATAGACTGATGCTGATACTGTAAAATATTTGACATGGAAGTCAAAATGTAATAACGAGCCATCTGATCAGCTTTCTGTCACTTCTGATGGGTCTAGGTTCCCTATTCGGTCGCCCCTTCATTTAGTACTGGTGGATAAATCTCAGTTAATACAAACTTATAATTCTCTGCAGTTATGACAATGTCCAAATTTCTTTCCAGTCAACATAGTTTGGTCTCATAAATTTATTTTCTTTGAGTATAGACGCGAGAGGATTGAAAACTATTTTATTCATGAGAATTACGTAATTAAAAATAACTATTAATTATGACGAACAATACTTTGAATTTATTTTAATTTGGTTCTCTCTACTGTTTTAAAAGAAATTCGTCAGTAGTCTGGTACCCTGTGAATAGCATGCCTCGATGAGAGGACGTCTTCTATTTATCGTTTATCCAGACAGACCAATTACTATTAATTTTACTATCCAAGCAACTGATCATGCCAAGTAAAATTAAATAGCTGACATAATTTCGGTCCAGTAAATAATAGCAGTGACTCAGATGGAGAATATACTAATTATTTATAGCTAAGTATTAACCACCGCCTAATCCTAAATCAATCGCTTCGCAATGAAGCATTCAGATGGAGAAGTGATCCATACTAACAATTATCTAGAATTATCCATAAAGAAGGTTTGTATTGACAATTCTGCAATTAATCCGTCTGATGGGGAGGAAAATCTTACTGCCAACACACAAGATTTAATTACATTGCCTACAAACTGGTGATAGAGGCCGCGTGATTTATCTGTGAATAAATTTTTTCTTCCACTTAGATTTTTATAATATTTTTAAGGGTTATAAAAATTCGTTTAATTAAAATAAATTTATTAATTTTGAAAACCACACGATCTAAAAGAGTCCAAAAAAAATTTTCGTGTACAAGATTTCAAATATTTCGGTTTGCCAAACTACTTTTTCGTGTTTTAATGGGTAACAAATAAAATTCGATGAATGCACAGTTTTTCATTCGGCTTTTCAACTAACGTAATGATTAAAGGCATTCAATTATTTTATTTTAGTTTTACATTTTTCGAAAAATAATAATTTATTTAAATTAAATATTTTTTATTTAATTAATTTAAAATTGAAAATTAATTGTTACGTTTTTTTAAGATATTCGATTTTATGAAAAATCATCTTAAACGTGATATTTTGTAAAAAATAAAATATATAAATTTTTCTTATTTAATTAAAAAAATACTAAATAAAAAAACTTAATTTTATTTTTTTAAATAAAATATTTAATTAAAATCAAATTTTTTGAATTAATTAAATTAATAGAAATATATAAAATATATATACATTATCCACGTAGTTAAAAGAATATAAATGTAAGATACGTATATATTTCGATTTTATGATAAACTGCAAACAAAAAACAAATTTGCTTTGATACCAATTGTTGGAGGAAAAGTGTCAAAATTATTTTTTTGTAAATGATTTTTTAATAAAAATAATTGGACGGGTAATCGCCAAAACTGCTTCAGATAAATTTTTTTGATGTCGAACGATCAAAATAAAACTTGTTCCACCATAGTTAATTTAGATGAATATCTTTTTGGTCGATTTTCCAACTACGAACTTTTGATTCTGAGTTGAAACTTCAGTCAGACATTCTACTGTATTCTCTTGTGCGATTCCCGAACGTAGTGTGTGCTACGATCCTTTAAGAACTCGTACCTGCAAAACCTGTTTAACTTTAGTCTTGAAGACGAGTTATGAATTTGGTTCAGTCTACCCGCATATTTATAGAGTTACAGTAGGGACCTATGAAGTAATTATGATAAAGACTTCTAATGTAAACTAGATACGTATCCAGCGATTTTTGCAATAAAGAAAACCTCTCAGCAGTATCTGTAATTATGAAAATTTTGCAACGGTTTCTACAATTTTCGTAAATCACTAAATTACAGTTCACACCACTAAAGAACTGTAACTGCACTCTAAGCCATAATCTCAATACCATCTTGCATTGAGCTAATGCTATTAAATGTTTAACTCATCTCCCGACATTTAGATTCTCGATAGCCGGTAATTAAATTTAATTACTGATAATTTAATTTAATTGGCATCTTTAAATTCTTTAAAACCTTCCACTTAACTTATTTGACCGCCGGATAATAAAATCTATCTATAGGGTTTGGACCGGTCAAAACTTATAAGTTTTCTTAAGGGAGTATCGTCAATCCTAATCATTTGAGACGTAGATTCCGTCAATAATTAATATTCACCATATAATTAATACTGTTATCAAACTTACCAAGAATATAGACCTGTATAAGATCGCACCATTTAATGAATCAAAACAATGAATATTAAATAGATGCAAATAATAATTATTTCTGAATTAAGAATATAAGCACTCTCATAAGAAATTTGGGGTGTGAATTAATTTATATAATTAGTATAAAATTAATTATTCCAATGTGTCCCGTTAATACACACAAAGTGTACTAACACAGAGAGTTGGAATAATAGCCGACACTATTATCTGTTTCCCATAACCAAGATAGACCTACTAAAACTCTGTGCTATAGTCGTACCGATAGTATGTCTATTTCCATCTAAACTGTAAACAAATATTTATATTTTGCAAAAATCTAAAATCTAATCTTTTGAGTGTAACCCGTACTCTACACACTAGATTAAATACTGTACAGAATAAATGGCATCTATACATAATATTAAAAAAATGATATTACAAACATTGCTTATTAAGATTCTCATAAAATAAAAAATTAATTTTATTAAAATAAAATTAAATACTAAAATCAAAATAAAATTCATAATTTTCAGTATACAACCCTAACAAGGTCAACATTTGAGAGTCAGCTACTATTATGGTTTGGTGTCTTGCATTTAATGTTTTTCTTCTTGATCTGTTTATGACTCATTTAATGGTCCAACTTGATTCCTTATATTAGGGTTTTCTATATATCATGTATTTTCATAATCTAGAGTTCTATATGAGAGTTACATATATTTCCATCTCATTGTATTCATCTCTTCCATAGCGAATTATTTGCTGATCTTCGCTCCGAAAAATAGGTTTAAGTCAAATTAGGCATACCTTCTGTTTTTATGTGATTGCTTGTAGCTTTTTTTTAATAGTTTGATTTGGTTTAGTCATTACATCTACTACTGCTAAAATTGTGCCAAATGGAGTTCAATACCCATATAAGAAACTAATTTTTGCCTTTGAATTTGCTTTCATAGTTGCAGATTTCAATATTTATTTTTATACTTAGTACTGCCTTATGACCACACAATCTATTCCCCTTCATCATCCCCTCAATAAATGTTAAGCCCCTTTTCCATAATAGATGAGAAAAAAGAAAAAGGAAATTTGGAGGCATAAAAGTTAATGTTTGTGTTTTACTATCAAGTTTGCTAAAATATCTTTTCTTATCAAATTGTTGCGAAGCAAAGGGGAATTCTTGATTTGTTGTCTTATCTATACATAGCCTTGCTTGTTTTGATAGACAAAGAAGGATTGGACTGGACTAAAAAAATATGTGGGATTCACATTTTTAAAATTTGTCTCATTTAACGTTTGGTTGACCGAATCATATTATTAATTATCCATAGGGGGACTAATAATCCGACATTCATGAAATTATTTATTTCACTCTTCTCTCGGATTTGTTTCCCCAACCCCCCCCCCCTCCGGCGATTATTTTTCTTCTTCATCCAACATGAAAAATGATTCTTAACTCATGTGTTTTTGATAGTATATGTGTAATTCCAAGAGGGGGGGGGGGGGTGAATTTAATTTTTTAAAAAAATTGTTTAAGTATAAGAAGCCAAGTAAAACTTTTAGTTCACTTATAAGCAAGATGTATTAATACACAAATATATTTTTAGGTATGACTTCTTGTTAAAAAAGAATTAATACACAAGTAGTTTTTAATTGACAAAAAAATTAAGATTCAAAAAGATTTAAGAGCAAATGAAGATGTTAATATTTAAATCCCTTTTTGTTTGAAGATTAAAATGTAAATGTACTTCAATTTTAATTCACAATATTTAAATCTTCTTGTTAACTAGATTCAACTTTTCTTGTTTTAAAAATACAAGTACAACTTTCAAGTTTAATACTTTTCAAATATGACTCCTAGATTAAGATACAAGAATATTTTAATTTGACAATATTCCTCGCAAAGTGAAATGATAGAATTCAAATTTTTCTAGCTTTAAAAATTAAAGGATGCAAGAAATAAATGATTCAAATGCAAGTGTATGTGAAGCAATGACAATCAACAATATAATAAAGTAAATAAAGGAAATGAGCAAGCTAGAAGAACAACACCACGATTTTTACAAGATTCGGCGCAACGGCCTACATCCTTGCCTCAAGCCAACCGCTACGAGGAGTTCTTACTATCTCTCCTTCAATAGGTGGAGGAGCCTTTCTCTTTAGTCTAGACGGAGTAGCCTCTCTTGAGAATATAACCTTCTCAAGCAATCCAATCATTATAGGCGGATTAGCCTTTTTTGAGAAATGCCTTTCTCAATCACAAATGAGAAACAAGAAGAATGTGTACAAGAGATTCGCTTCTTCTAGGATGAGCAGATGAAGTACGAATAATGAAACACTAACTCACTTCTCAAAAAAATACGTCCATGAAACTCAAAGAGAATTCTAAAAGATTTTTTCTCTCAAATAATGATTTGAAAAATCAAGAATTTTAAGCACAATGAAGTAAGAAATGACAGAGATGTTTGAGAGGCTTTTGATGAGCAAAACAAGAGCACAAGAGCTCTATTTATAGGCCTCAAAATCAGACTAGCCGTTGGGCTATGAATGGTAATGTCAACTAGCCGTTTTTAGCCGAAATTCAAATTTTACACAGTTCAGTTGATTGGGATAGCTAGTTCGGTCGACTGGACTACCAGTCAGTCGATTGGATTGATTCAGTCAGTCGATTGGATTGATTCAGTCAGTCGATTGGACTGCATTTGGATCAAAGATCTTTTCTGCTAGATCAGTACAGTCAATTGGAAGCAAGGCTTTGGTCGACTGAAGTAATAAAATTCCATAATTGATTTTTCAAAAAAGTTTTAATCTTTTTTATGCCTTGGAAAAATATTTTTAAGACATTTTAGGAATTCTATGAGCTTCAAAAAAATATTCAATGAGTTTAGTGAATGTACATAGATCGTAAGAAAGAAATTTACAACTTGTTATTTAATCCTTCACTTTTTCATTTTTTGTTTTGTTCCAAATACTCGTCGCCAAAGAGTTTGAAATATGCGTTATGGCTTCCATCTTGTATCTTTGATTGCGCTAATCATTTCTTTCCTATAAACACACTCAATTTGCACAATTTAGATACTTAGGTTTGTTATCATCAAAACAGTCGTTGAAACCTTGTTAGGCAAACAATCTCTCCCTTTTTTATGATGACAAACACAAAACAAAATAATGTAGAAAAACTTTAATAAAACTCCCCCTATCAATAAGTATGAAAAAATAAGTTTGAAGAACTCTCCCTTACAATGTGCATTGAATTTCATTTCAAGTACATCTTTTATCTTTTAAATGTAACATCATATATATCCAATATCCAACCATAAATTATATCTAAGCATCCATAAAAAATATCGAAGCATAATTGCATAAGATCCAAGTACAATCATAAGATAAACCATATTCAAAAGCTAAGAGTATAAGAGTAACACAAGTACATGATCCAAAATAAAATACATGCTCTCCAAAGATAAAGATGCGAAGAAAAATAAAGATGCTTGGATGCTTAGATGCTTGCTTTCAATATGCTTTCCCTTTTTGCTCACTTGTTTCTTCCCCTTTTGGCATTATCAAAAAGAAGTATAGCTATCGTCGGTAGTGCCATCATCATCATCCTCGGGTGAAGAGGCGTCATAGGGAGGAATGCCTAAGGCATCCTCGATACAGGTGAGACGGGAGTTGATTTTGCCAAACTTTTTATCAACACTTTTGAGAAAGATTTTACCAATTTCTTTAAAAATGATCGTGTGATAGGAGCAGTAGCAGCAGCAGTGGTAGGAGAAGACGGAGGATGAGAAGGAGCATCAGCCTGTACATAGGCAGCATCCTCATCTTCCTCACCTTGCACAACGCGAGTAGCTTGCCTATGAGTTTTGGGTAGTCACTCCCCATTTTGTAAACTATATCCCATTTGCTTTAAAGTTGTAGGGGTAAGAAAATCAGAATTTTTTGGTAGAATAAAATTTGAAGGAGATAGGAAAAAACCAAAAGACTCAAAGAGAGGTGTGAGAAAACCTCCATATGGAAGAGTATGGCGTTTGGACCCTTCTTTAGAAAGCATCCATTAACAAATTAAGGATGGAAGGTCAATGCGTTTTTCTGTATAAATGCACCACAAAATAAAGCAATCAAGATATGAAATGTAGGTACGAGATTCACTACGAGGCAATATGTTATATGTAATGATGAGATGTAAAATTTTAGCCTCAAGTATGAGTTAGTAGTAAGATGGGGTGAGGGCAAAATTTAGAGGGAGTTCAGTCATGATCATGGGTAAAAAAGTTTCAGAAGTGAAGTCCTGTGCCATGATTCTTGATTGAGATAAAATTTGTGAGCACACAAAATCTCCTCTACCCATTCCAAAAAGGCGTGCAATGTCTTGATCAGAAAATTTGTATGTTTTTTCATAGAGAAATGTAGAGAGACGTGTTGCGATCATTTGGATTGGTTGGAGCTTCTTTGGTGAGATTGGCGTAAAATAACCTCGTGATTTGAGGATAAAAGCCTTTGCATTGATAGAGAACATATGGTCCCCAACCGAGTTTAGATATAAGACGTAAGACATTTGAAAAGTAAGAATTCATGAATCGTATGTTGAGAACTTTACCAAATATTGGATCGAGAGATTGGAGATGATGCTTGTATAGAACTTCGGCTCGACTTGATTTGATCTATTGGTCATTTTCATCGGTGGTTTTCTCTCGTGCAATCGATTTGCCTTTGCCTCCTCTAACCCTAGGTGCCATGGGAAGGGTTTGAGTGTAGGAAAATGTGAGATTGAGAGGTTTAGAATCTTTGTGGGAGAGTTTGATTTGAGGGAGAACCCTTTTGAAGTCGAAACCAGGTATTTTCGAGCCCTAGGAGAGAGAAACCAAGAGTGGGAAATGAAAGGGCATCGATTGATAAGCTGTTCGGCGCCCTCGATTTTTATAATCCCGACGGTTCAGTCAACTGGAGTGGTATGTTCAGTCGACCGGACTGGTTTACTGAAGGTTCAGTCGACTAGAGATTGGAGCTCAGTCGACTGGATGAGGTTTTTCAGTGATTCTGTTTTTAGCAGTCGCCTGAATAAGTTTTAGTTGTTTTATATAAGAAAGTTCATTTTAATTAAATTCACTCAACTTCACAAATATGCATTAATTCCAATTCTCTTCTTATAATAATGAATTTTTCCTTATTAAGTGGTTTAGTAAAAATGTCCGTCCATTGCTCACTAGTGCATACAAATTCTAAAAGAATATCACCTTTTTGTACATGATCACGAAGAAAATAGTGTCTTATCTCAATATGTTTTGTTTGTGAATGCAAAATAGAAATTTTAGAAATATTTATTGCACTTGTATTATCACATTTAATCGGCACAATATCGTATTTTAATTTAAAATCATTGAGTTGTTGTTTCATGTATAAAATTTGTGCACA